>LDKF01000171.1:29342-90701 GCA_001026735.1 Rotylenchulus reniformis | reverse complement strand
GGGGAGGTTCTAACTTGGAATTCAGATACATTGTCCCCGATTTTTTACCGTATTTCTCATCCTTACCGTAATCCGTTCAGGGACCGCAGCGGTGACCACAGTAGTGCCCTGATCCCTCTCGGCGGTGCATCATCGGCGCCGATGTTCCGATTCATAGAAGGAGACCAACAGTCGGCGGACGACCTTGTGGGCCAGAAGAAGCGCCGCGACCTGGGAACCATGCAGACCCTGTTGGCCAAGAAGTACGACCGGAACTGTAAGTGCTACAGTACAGTACACCCTGGGTTTTACATATCCATTTTCAGGTTTCTTCTCGCCCGTCCAGTGCATGCTCTCCTTCAAGGACGGCTCCAACGCGATGAGCGGCGGAAATGCGGATGTGCTGTTCGGCGGGGAGGCGGGCCGAAGACGGTGAAGAAGGGCACAGTTTGAACTTTGGCGATTTGGCGGCGGCGATCTTCTGGCGATTTGTCCCCTCGCGGGGACATCCAAGTTCCCGTTTGTTTTTGATTTGATCTCCTCTTTCTTTTGATCCGATCATTCACCATTCATATATTTTTGAATGAAAAAAGGAAACTGATCGGGCTCAGCTTGTTGAAGGGGTCTGTCCCTGATCAGCAGAATGGTCCTCCTGTTGCAGATCGATCGGCCAGATCAATCCCGACCAATAGATCACTCCTCTGGATGGTACATCTCTTCCCAATCAGCTTATTATTTGTTTTGGTGTAAATTCGCGAAAGTCAATCCCAAATTGGCCGTGACAGTTTTCGCATCAGGAGATGGACAAGATCCCGTGAGAGGAGCTAGCGGAGAAGAACCAAAGCACTGATCTGATCAGTGATCATTGCACAGGAAGGTTGTGCTGTCCGATTCGTACTGATCAGGGTCAACATTTTGTCATTTCTTTTGCTCCGCCAAAAATAGTCGAATCTTTCCTCCAAACAATGGGACATCAAAGTACCAATGGTATACTGTATTCCGAGTTATCATAAACATCCCACAGTGTCCCACCATTCTACATATCTTGCAAAATAAATTGGCAACAAAAAATGCATTTCATTCACATGTATTTATGACTAATAAGATAATAATTATCATGAGAGAGAAAACCGGGACAAATGAGACAAATGTGAGGAGGAGAGTGGGAAAATTGGGACCAAATTAATGTTACAATTTGATGGGAAAATGTGAAAGAATCGGGGTTTTTCATTCAGAGGATCGGGAGGAGGAGGGGAGACACCGGTACTAAGTGATGAGTGAGGGGATGATCAGCAACAGATCTGATCCGGATTGATCAGCTGCTGTTGGAGGTGGTGGTGCTGTACATATATTGGGTGTTGGTGAAGGAGAAGTTGGCGAACGCGGCCGGGTCCTGAAGGGCCAAAGGGTATAAAGTTTCAATAGGTTCGGGGGGGGGGGAGGGGAAGGGGTTTCGGATTTTCTAAATTTTTTTAAAACCCAAAGAAGTTGGATTTAAGGATTCCACAGGTTTAAGGCCACCCGGATTTTTTTCAAAATTTGGCTTTTCAAGGGTTTATAGGTTTGACATTCAGGGGGTTCAGGGGGTCTTACGATGGATGCCAGCAGGTTCTTGTCCTGGATGGGTGTCAGCACCGCCTTCTCCTGGGTGAAATCGTCGTCGAAGTTGGAGGTGTCCTGCGCGTTTTTCTGAAAAACCAAAAAATATTGGAAAATCCCTCAAAAACCCCGAATTTCTGACTGACCACATTGGGTTTGAAGGGTGACGGCACCTGGCGCTGCTCGAACTTCTTCCAGTCGACGCCGCGGAAGAAGGAGTGCTGCCGGATGGGTCCGTCCGGACAGTCCGGCATGCCCAGACGCGTGTTCGGGTTCCGGTCGAACAGCTGAAAATTGCAAATTTTAGATTTTTAGGGAAGTTTGGGTATATTTTTAAGGATTTTCGGAATTTACCGCCGACAAAATTTTGGCCGCCTCCTTGCCGATGGACTTGGGGAAGTAGGGCCGTTCGTTGAGAATGGCGTCGAACAGTTCGTCCTCGCCGTCCCCGTGGAACGGCGACTGTCCGATCAGCATTTCGTACATCAGAACCCTGCAAAAAGGTCGAAAATTGAGGGATGGACAACAAAATATTGGCATGAAACTGAAGATTAAGGGATGGTTCAATTCAACTCAAAATTGGTTTTTATCGGACTAAAAATACCATTTTAAAGCTAATCCGCCTACTTGCCTAAGGAATTTTGACGCGAAAATGATTTTTTTCAGGCCCCTCCCCTGGACTTGCCCGAGGCTCCAGAAGTCCACGGCCTGGTTGTACAGCTGGCCCTTGATGATCTCGGGCGCAATGTAGTCCGGGGTGCCGCAGAAGGTGGAGGCCATGCCGTTCTCGCGGTTGGAGTCAGTCTTGCACATGCCGAAGTCGGCCAGATGCACATGGCCATCCGAGTCCAGCAGAATGTTGTCCAACTTCAGGTCTGAAAATGTCGGGGGAAATGATCAGAAATGGTCAATAGGTGCCAGAACCCCAAACTCATCCAATCGAAGCCAACATGGTCCGAAATGATGGCCAAATGATCAAGATCATCCGAACGAACCCCAAAGGGAATCCCAGAATGCACAAAGTTTCCGAGTCAAAAAAGTCCATAATTCATAGATGATCTTCTCTGGTCAAGGTTAGGAAATTTTTGGAGACTGATAAACACTAGAAAGCGCCATGGACGGGTTCAAAAGGAACATCAAGTTGGAGCAGTACCCATTCAGCAGGTCTGGATCCCGACTCATTATTTTCTCAAAATTTTGTCGATTTTTAGGTGTTTTTGAACCCTTCCAAAACTCCACAAACCTCTGTAGATGATGTGCTTGGAGTGCAGGAACTGCAGGGCGCAGATGATCTCGCAGGTGTAAAAGCGGGTGCGCTGTTCGTCAAACCGTTTCACCTGCTGGATATGGTACATCAGGTCGCCGCCGTTCAGGTACTGCATCACGAAGAACAGGTACTCCTGCAAGGCAGAACTGATTACCATACCGAAGGGTACGGTAAGTGGATGGATAATGAAGGAGAGTAGATCGGATATGGCTAATCCATGCTCACTCATTGCCTCTATGCATCCAAAAGATCTCCCAAACCATGGTATACTCGTGACCATAAAGAATGTTCCTTTTTTTCATATATTCTAAGAAAATAGCACGCGAAAACGAGAGAACGGAAGAGAAATTATTATAGGACAGAATTTCGCTTCAATTTATAGTTTCAAAAAATGGAACCTTTTTTATGGTCACGAGTATAGAGTATGTATTATAGTGTCTGGTATCTGCTACAGTATCCTATACCACAAATACGGTGCTCTATTCTTCTTTATCACAGTATCCTTACACGGGTATTTTTGCTCCCTTACAATACCATATCCCCTCTCCTGATCGCTACAGTATTCCACTACAATTTGTAAACCCCTTCAAAAAGCGTACATTTGACTGGAAGGAGCAAAAGAGTTGGCACAGGAAGGGGCACTCCGCGGATAGGATCAGCACTCGGCGCTCTCTGGAAGGAAATCAGATTTGGCCAATTAGCCCATTGTTGGACTAATCACATGAAGGTGCACTCGGTGTCGTCGTCCTCCAGAATGACGTCCTTCTTCAGGCATTTCATCGCGAAAAACTGCTGGCGACCCTTCAGCTCCACCAACAGCACCTGAATCAGCAAAAATAGGGAGGTTCGGTAGTTGCAGATGGCAAAAAACCCGAATTTTTCAGTTATAATCTGGGTAAATTATTCCGTCCTTTACGGTCAAAAGGTCCAAACTCTACATAACATCTAATTCCCTGCTTTCAAATCTGGCTTTACCTCGTTTTATCCATTTAAAGGTCCCTGATTTCGATTTTGTCTCAAACCCCTGTCTCTAACCCTTACCATTGCCTTGGAATCCAGTTTTTTTTAGTTTTTTACCCCCTTATGATCCCTGTTCGGCTTCTTTGGTCCAAACCCTAAGAGCCTACACAATTCCCTGCCTCCCAGTTTTTAGCCCCCCAACCTCCTTGGTTTTCGATTTTTCGGATCCAGACCCTTTCCCTAACCCTGCCCCCTTTCCGTACCTTTCCGAAGCTGCCCTTGCCCAGCATTTTGTGGATTTGGAAGTGTTGGAGTTTGAACTGTCGGGGCGAGTCCCCCGTGTGCGGGGCCATCGTCCCCTCCTCCTCCGTGCCCTTCTCCGTTCCCTCCAAATTGTTCGACGACTGTTGCTGAGGACGGAAAAGGGCCTGAAAAAGGGGGAAAATTAAGGTCTGAAGTTGGAAAATTTAAGCGGAAATCAGAAGCAAGAATCAAACATTCCATAAAATTCAGGGGAGGGCTTGCAAACCCCCTTAAAAATCCTCAATTTTCCCGCTTACCTTGAACTTGTTGCCCACTCCGTTGGTCATCTGTTGCTGTTGGGCCTCCTTCAGCTGCAGACTGCCCAGGTTTGGCGGCGTACTGCAATCGGGGAAAATTTTCCCTTTTTTGAATTTTTCTTTTTTTTAACCTCCGTTTGATCTCCAAAAGGGCATCCGACAACTGTTTCTGGTTCACTCCGCACAGGTTGGGCATGTGCCGTTGGCAGCGATTGTGGCTGAAAAAGGGGTAAAATGGGAATTTTTTTAAGGGGAGGAGGATATAATGGAAAGTTTTTCGGGGAGAAAATTCTGCCGATTCAGATTTTTTGTTGTTTTCAGCGGAAATTTTCAAAAAATTCGCTTCTTTCACCGACCAATTGACGCCGCACACCTCGCACTTCATGCCCTGCTTGAACAGCCCGTACAGCAATGATCCGCAATGGTCGCAGAAGGTCAGACTCTTGAAGTTGTACTGTTTGAACCGGTGGGGCACGTCGATTTTGAAGCGTTCTTTGAGATACTAAAAAAACGGAAAATATTTTTACAAAAATTTCCAAAATTTTCTTTACAATGGTCTCCTTGGTGTTCTTGGCCGACCCCGGGCATTGGCTCAGCGTCTTCTCGTGGCACTTTTTATGCACCGCCAAAGTGCACAATTGGCACTGGTAGCCCTGCTTGTTCAGACCCCTAAAAGTGCGGACAATTGCCTCTGTAAAAGGCCCGGAAACCTAAATTTGGGTCAAAATGGATCCTAAAGTCCGGTTCAAAAACATTTCGTGAAGTTAGTTAAGGGTTCGAAAAGGCTCTGAAATTTGGAGTTCGGCCACAAATCTTTCCGAAGTCCATTATTTGGCCGAAAATTGTCCAATTTTCAGGTTTATGTCCTTTGATCCGGTTCAAAAACGGATCGAAAATCGAGTCTGAAATCAGCTTAGACCTCAATTTCGTCAGACAGCACGGGTGCCTGATTAAAAAAATCTGGGCTCCTATGGTTGGTAACCCTCGATGCAAAAAACTGACCACATGAACTCGCTGCACAAGGAGCAGAAGGTGAACTGGCGGAAGAAGGTGGCCACAAACTGGTGGCCGCGGATTTCTGCAAAATTTGCCGAACTTTCAGGGTACCCCCTCCCCTCCTTGGTCTTACCGTGCACCCGTGCGTGTTTGATGGCCCCCCGCCGGCGTTTGATGCCCTGGTCCTTCGCCCAGGGGGTTGAGGCCGAGCCGAGTCCGCCGTCCTCGGAGGAGTTGTAGTCCACCGACTCGTTGCCGATCTTCTTAGTCTGGGCCAAGATCCGGCCGCATGGCTTCAGACTTAAAAGAATATTTTGTGATCAGCCGACAAAAAGAAGCCGAATTTAGCTAGGTTTATGGTCAGGAAGTTGGCATTTAGGGGCCAAAAATTAAAGACCTAAGCCTGCAAAGTTTGCAACACCATTTTAAGGGCTAAATTTTAGGATTTGAGAACCAGGTGAAGGGGCGCGAAAACTGGTTGGGTCTTTTGCCCTGTAATATGCTAATTTTATAGATAATCCAAGGGTAAAAAACGCACTAAAAATCATAAATCAAAGCCTAAATATCTCAAAAATATTTTTTAGGACCGAATTTGGGGTCCGAGAACCAGGTTGATTAGTTGATGGGGGGTCAAAAGTGTCTCAAAATGAAATTTTGGGTCCTCAATCCTGTCCAATTCCATTTTTGCTCCAATTTGCCCCCCTCCGCCCCCTCACTTGATCCAAATGTGCGTGATGGCGTCCGGCTTGCTCTTGCTGACAATGTCCTCCAGGCGCATCGTGGCGTCCGCCACCAGTGTTTTCTCGTGCTGGGCCAGCACCTGGAGCACCCGGTGGGGCAGAATGCCCACGTCGAAGCACTTCTCCCACTGGAGCTGCATGGTCTTGCGCTTTTGGATCAGGCGATTTTCGCCTTAGCAAATGGGGAGAAAGTTGACACTTTAAGATTTTATGTATTTTTAAGAGTTTGATATTGCCGTATTGGAAAAATCGGAACAACGGTTTTCACCGCCGCGCTAGAAAAATGATCATAACTTTGTTCAGATAAAACATAGAGAAATGAGTTTGGTGTCAAAAGATAGCCCTAATTGTCTGCTATAAACTTGCAAGAACAACTAACCGATTTGGCCAAGTAGAAAAAAAGTTGTGGCCAAGTCAAGCCATAAAATCGTGGGTTTGGCCAATGGTCTGGCCATAACTATTTTTCTGTTTGGCCAAACCGAATAATTCTTTCTGCAAGTTTATAGCAGACAATTAGGGCTATCTTTTGACACCAAACTCATTTCTCTATGTTTTATCTGAAAAAAGTTATGATCATTTTTCTAGCGCGGCGGTGAAAACCGCGGCGGTGAAAACCGGTGCACCCTGGAAAAATCAGGGCATGATCTGGATTCCCATAAGAGTCCAAAAAGTCCTAAAGGAGCAAAATTGTCCTATAAATTGTCCCAAAAATCCAAAAAGGATCAAAATTATGCCAAAATGCCCAACACGGATATAATGTGAAAATTCCGATGGTTTTTTTCTAAAATTCCGAACCTCTAGAGTGGTTTCCCTCACCATTGATCTCCACTTTTTCCTTCACATTGATGGCACAACTCAGGTCCGCCACCTGGCACCCCTGCGGCAGCTGATCTTCCGGAAACTCGGCGCGCAACAACTTCAGACGCACCACCGCAACATCGGTGGCCGGCAGGGAGGGCAGGGACTGCAGAACGAAAGGCAAATTTTACGCAAATTTAGATGGTAATAATGATCAAAAATTAGTTATTTGGCCAAGAAGTGATCGGCATTGGGATGTACCCGATTGTTTTCCGCGTCCTCCCCAACCAACCAACCTGGGTTTTGTCCCCGGTGGCGGCTGAGGGTGAAGAAGCGCTTGAGGAGGACATTTTGCCGTTCTGCTGCTGCTGGTTGTGCTGCTTCTGCTGCTGGTGTTTCTGGTACTTCTTCACCTTCTTGCCCCTTCCGGAATCGTGCTGTTCCTCCTCGTTGTTGTTATTGTTGTTGTGGTTTATGATGAACCCGTTAGTCTCTGCTGGACTCTCCGGCGCTGGAGGTGACCTTCGTCTTCTTCCGGAAGATGAGGAGGATGATGAAGCGGATGAGGTGGAGGCGGAAGATGTGCACGGATGGTCCGCTTCCGGACACTCCGCTGCTGCTGCTTCCGCGCGTGCGTTGTTTTGGTCGTCTGCGTCTTCTTCGGCGTCTTCCGCGGCGTACACCGTCTCCAACAGATCCTCCAGAGGGAAAAGGTCGTGGATCTGTGGAAGGCAAACAAAATGATCAAAGGCCAAAGATTAATTATCGATTGAAATAGTTGTGATCGGTGATCAATGACCAAGGATCAAGTTAAAGGGGTCGGATTGATCAAAGATCAATTGAAAGGGTTCTGATCAATGATCGATGTCCATAATCTATTTAAGGGGCCATTCAGTGATTGATTCAATTTGAAAGGTTCTGATCGGTGATCAAGTTCTGTTGGGCGATCGCGTGCAACTTTTGTATGCGATTTTCGCGACTTTTGCTTACTAATGCTGCGCCAAAATTGGGGAGGGGATACTTTTTGCACGTGAACATGAACCACTCACACTTATCAATCTGAGCATCAGTTGTAGTTTTTCATTACTTTGCTACAAGTGTCGCATCATGAACCTTACTCCGGTACCGCGCTTCTTAGCATGATGCCATATGGTCTACTACTGGCCATTGCGTCAATCTGAATGCCGTGTAAGTGAATGCCTAACTGACACGAACAACCCTGCTCAGGTGCTTACACCCGATGCATGCCAAAGCCCATCCTTTTTTTGGATTTGACTAAAGCTTGAGCAAAAAGTTGGACCGCCGGTGGGACTCAAACCCACGTCTCTCCATCCGGGGAGTGTTCTCATCCACTAAACTATAGCCATCACGTTCGCGCGCCCTTTCATGGATTCTTTTCATCGGGTGGGAATCACTCTCGGGAGGCATTTCCTCTTCTCCCTTACATTTGATCTATCTGGTTATTTCGGGCACATCCGTGCTACCTAGTCTGGTTTTCGTATCTCTGCTATTCGTTAGCCGATTATGGCTCGACCCTGACTATGAAATTACCCTCCGGTACTGTGCCACCTGACTGTAACCGTGCCATTTTACCCCCCAGTAAAGTGTCGGGAATCCGTGATTTGTGTTTGGGCACCAATTGACTACCCCCCCCCCTACCAAATACCCCGCGGGCCAATCCATCCATTCAATTTCCAATTTTCTTCCCTTTGGATTGTCGCCGGTGGTGGCGGAGGAAATGAATGAAATGAATGGGGCGCAAAGGGGCGAAGGACGCGTCCTTCACCACGGCCGCCTCAAAATGAGCCGGGAACCGGTCCCCGCGTGACGCGAGAGTTGAGGGAGGAGAGAGAGGGAGGGAGTCGATTGAGTGGGGAGGAGGAGAGGGAGGAGGAGGGGGAACAGATCCATCGGATGCGCGAAATTTGAGACGCGGAAAGTATTAGAATGAGGAAGCAACTCCAAAGTGTCAACTCTTGACATGGAACAAGGCCAAAGTTACCAAGATTAGTCCTCAGAGATACTTTAAAAAGGATATTCTATTCTAATAGGTAGCTAAAGATTCAGCCAAATTACCATGATTCGCCCAGAACTTAATTTTATGAAAATGGAATGCGCAACTTCGGAACCATCTGCTGAAGTGCCATTAAGACGAATCTTAACTTTTTGGTTGGGCTGGATGAATCCTGGTCCGGATGAAACTTATTTGACTTGATCCAGGATAAATCTTGGTGGGGATTAATCTTGATCCGGGGACAATCATGGAGGCAGCATTTTGAATTTTGCCAAAATGCGATAGTACCCGATGAGATATCATCTGGCAATCTTGCCCAACATTGCTTCCGTGTACTTTTGCCACGATGTGAATCTGCGTTTGTCCGTTGTCCCCCTCCCCCTCCGGTCATCGTTATCTTGGCTCTGCGTTTTACACGGATTGTGTGCTTTTGCCCATCGCAAAATTAAATTCGCCGCCGCCGCCGCAACGGAGCCCCTCGGGGTAAGAAAACGATAAAAAGGGCCGAAGAAGGGAAAGAAGGAATTGGATTAAAGGTCCTTGGCCGGAGACGGAGAAGGAGGAGGAGGAGAAGCACTTTTTGCTAATGAACAACGAGCAAAGGGGAGAAGGGAGCTTGGTAAGAAACAGGGAAAAGTTGGCCAAAAAGGATATCTTGACAAGAAAAGGAGGAACAGAGAGGGGAATCTTGTCAAGAAAGAAGGATCTTGGTAAGGAAAAAATAGGTTCGGGGTTCGGGCAAGAAAGAGGAACTATTGGTAAAGAAGAATAAAAAGTTGGCCATAATGAGCAAGAAACAAGAGGAACTCTTGGTAAAAAGGAGGAGTTCTCGGTAAGGAAATTATCGGCAATTTCCATGACAATTTGCTCAAAGTGTGTAAAAAGCTTAACTAACTTGTAAGGTGATTTTTTGGATTCCTGATATGGTAGTATTGGCCTTGAGGACACGATTTGTCACGAAAGTGTGAGGAATGGAAGTGATTTTTGGCATTGCGTGCCAAAGGGCACTTTTGTGGACAATCTTCGCCATTTTAAGCCAAAAATGGCCAAAAAGCTGAAAATTGTCCAAAAAACCAAATTCATCAAAAAAGGCCTACATATTTGATATGATAAAAGGATCAAAGATCGGCGATGGAATTTTTGAGACAATTCCGCGGATTGTGCTATTTTGTACCCCACAAAATGCGATTCAATGACGCCAATGGAGCCCAATTATTGAAGGGGGGGGGGGAACATATCCTCCAAATGCCCCAATATTGCAAATAACAAATATGTAATTGGCCCGAATTTTGCGGGTTTTGGACATGGATAATGGCAACAATTTTGGATCGGCCGAACGGTGCCATTCTGTTCACATTCAAAAAATTTAATAGACCATTTAAGCGATGTGTTGAGGATTTTTAGGAGATGATCGCCAAGCATTTTCAGCATTTTCATATATCATTAACAGAATTTTCGCAGATGCATAGAAAATTTTGGGGATTTGTGAGCATTTTTAAGAATTTTCAAGGAGCTTTAGGATGTGTCTGGCTTTAAAATTTTCAAGCATTTTAGTTCCTTTAGGACATTTTCTTGCTTAAAACTAAGTTTTTCTGTAGATTATAAGCAAAATGAAAAGGCATTGAGTGGCCAAATTGAATGCGGGACGGAGGAAACCAGGAAATGAAGTCAATTTGGCCGGAGACAATCACACAAAATAAGAAGCCGGAGGAAGGTCTTCGGGGCCAATTTGGCCATAAAAGTGCATTCAAAAGGCACAAAATTCTTTGAAGGCTTCGAAGGCAATAAAATTCAGTTGGAAAATCTTGACCCCATAAATCCAAAATAATAAATCCATAAATTTTTTTGTCACAATACTGGTCTTAACCCTTCAGAATTCCTCTGTTTCCTGGATTTTTAAAGGATCTTAACCATCTAAATATCTTTGATAGGAAAGGACCCTAAATCTCCCAAGGAATTTTTCTATGAAAACCCCTAGAACCCCGGATTTTCAAATTCTTGGGATTTTCTTGAAATTTTCTGAACTTTAACTCCTACTGAAACCCTTAAAATTTTCCTGAGACTCGTGGAACCACTCAGCAGAGGAAGTATATTTTCGTTTTAAACCCTCCATGGAACACCCTAAAATGAACTCGGTTTAAGCGGCTTTAGGGTGCCGAAAGATACTTTTCGCGGCCAAAAACGGTTTTGGAACTTTTGGAGTGGCCTTTTGTGACTTTTTCTGCCACGAATTGGGTGTGCAAATGCCCTCGGAACATTGCGAAAAGTGCCACGGCACCCTTCCCCTCTCCCAAAAATTGCTTCCCGTTCCGCCAATTGACATGGCCAAAAGGCACTCGGGTGGGGGGGGGGGTCCCTTCTGTCTTTGTCTGTCTGGGCCCTTAATTTTCGGGGCCCAAAATTGCGGCGAAAAATGTGTCGGGCCAAATCAAAATCAGCGGAAGTGGAAAAGGGGAGCAAAAACTAGGTGACAAATGAACCACGACGAGGGCGGATACGTATGCTTATCATATTTCAATGGCTGTATGAGAAGTCCAAAAATCGAAAATCACATGCATCGAAGTTGATTTATAATTTATACTCTCTGAAATCCCCTTTTAAGCCTAAAAAATGCGGGAAATAGTTTTACAGCTCCGTACGGAATTTTAGAGCCGAATTTTTAAAAGGTCCAAATTCCATAATAAGTTGGTAAGGGTAAAGTCGTTGGAAAAGTTCAAAATTTGGATATTTTAAGGTAAGAACAGCCGATTTTTGAGATTCAAGATATCTCTTTCGGTACAAATTTTTGACACTTTGCCAATGAGAAATGGCACATTTGGCCATCTGATGAGAATGGCCATGGCGATGAAAACATCGCCGGAGGGGTGCAATTAGCAGGGGATGGAACCCACGGGGGTCGAGAGTCTCGACCCATTTTGTGAGGGAAACTGATGACCACCATCGATGAGAAGGCCAAAAATGATGGATAAGAGGAAGGGAATTTGCGGGAAACAACACAAACAACACCCCAGCGGAAGGGGAGCGGAATCCAATTTGGCGGACTTTCCGGACCCCCAATTTTGCTGGTAGGAAAGTTCCGGGAACTCGAAGTTGGGGTTTTTTTGCACCGCGAAAGGGCAAAACAAAGCTCCAAAAAGCCATCTTTGAAACAAAAAAGTCATTTATGGCCGAGCAAAACCATATCAAAGGCCTGCTGGATGACAATTTTGTGGATCCGAAAATATGTTAAAAGGTCATTTTTAGAGAGAAAAGCCATTTTCGATTTTTTTCCATTCGAGAGGTTGAAAGAATGGCCTCGAATATGCCTGAAAGTTCGTTCTTATGAAAAGTTATTTTAAGAGGACCGCGAGAACATCCAAACAGAAAGGGCAACGGATACATTTGGCCACAAATTTGGAGTTTCATATCAAGTCATATGAGGCGAGAAGGGTCATGGCATTGGCGAATGGTGACAAAACAAAGGATGAATGAAGGACAGAGATGTGGCAGGGACATTGGGGCATTGGGACATGCTTGGATACGCTCCAATGCACTTTTGCCTAAGGCGACGGGAAAGAAACTCATCTTTGGCCCGAATTGGCCAAAAGGGCACAAAGTTGGGGGAATGGATATATGGGGAGCAGAAAGGGGCGAGGGGGACGAGGGAAAAATGGAGAGAGAGTGTGGTGGAAGCGAGAGAGTGGTTCCGGGAAAGAGGTAGAGAGTAGCGAGAGAGTGCACAAAGTCCATGGGACGGATCATATGGACTTGGCCAAATCGATGAGATCAATCCAGTTGGCCAACATGATCAAAGGGATTTTATGGCCAAATAATACTTTTGATTTATGTGTGGCCAAAATAAGAAGCCAGGATTCGTGGGCTTGGCCATAAAAGTTGGGCCATAAATTGGGGAATTGGATTGTCACAAGAAGGAAAACAAAAGGAGAGAATGTGATGGATGGAGATTTAAAACTCAGACAACCCAATTTTCCATGATTCTGGAATTTGGGTAATTGTTATATGAAGAACATTCAAACTTTTTGTCGAGATGGTTGAATTATCTGATTCTGGCAGGCTTGAATTTCCTCGGATTTTAAAAAACCAAAAAAATTTTCACATCATCGAATAGCCATGAATTTTTGGCCCAACAAGGCTGTGGTACCAATTCATCGCATAAAAATACCCAATTTCGTAAGGCCATAGAACCCAAATTTGTGGCCAAAAGAAATGCAAATAGCAGTGGAATTTATGGCCCAGGAAGGGGGAGGGGAAGGGGGAATTGAAAATGCATTGGCCAGCAATTTTTTTTGTTTTGGAATTGGCCCAAAATGTAATGAATAGAGAGAANGATGGTTGAATTATCTGATTCTGGCAGGCTTGAATTTCCTCGGATTTTAAAAAACCAAAAAAATTTTCACATCATCGAATAGCCATGAATTTTTGGCCCAACAAGGCTGTGGTACCAATTCATCGCATAAAAATACCCAATTTCGTAAGGCCATAGAACCCAAATTTGTGGCCAAAAGAAATGCAAATAGCAGTGGAATTTATGGCCCAGGAAGGGGGAGGGGAAGGGGGAATTGAAAATGCATTGGCCAGCAATTTTTTTTGTTTTGGAATTGGCCCAAAATGTAATGAATAGAGAGAAAGGCCAAAAGTGGAGCCAAAGGAGGAGCTGCCCATGATGATGAGGGCATATTGTAGGGAGGACAATTCCACCAGGGACCAAATGTTTTTGACAGCTTTACCGTTTTTCGTGGAATCTTAAACCTCCGAAAAATAGTAAATATTATTTAAAATAAAATCTCATCAGACTTTTCGGCCTGCCTATGTATCCCACTGGAACTATTATTTTTTAAATAAATAATTGGTTGGGATTGAGGTTGAGACCAAAAAGGCCAATCTTAATTGGCCAACAATCCGAAAATCAATTGGCCCATCAGAGAAATGTGTTACGAGGGTCTTAAGGGCTTTAGATTGTGATTTCCTTTGTATGGGGTCCTGATATCCCTTGGAAATTCCGAAATAATATCATTTTCGGCCCTTTTTCGGTTTGCTTTTTCCGCCCGACGCCCCCAATTTATGCGTCCGCTGCCGAGGCGGAAGGGCATTGGGGCGCAAAATCCGCCGCAATTGCCGGCGAATTTCCGCCGCCCCCCCGCGACACTCCCCAAATTGGGCCAATTGTGTCTGGCCAAAGGGGCGGAGGGGGATCTTCTCAATTTTCGCGGAGAAAATCCGAGAAAAATTTGCTGTTTTTGACGCGGAAAAGACAAAAATTGGCTGGAAAATGGATGTTTTGTTTGTGCAGAACCTCACCAAATTGGCCAAAAAATGATAGAAAAGGGGAGATAGACGGCAAAAAAAATAAAAAAATTGGAAAAATTGATGGTATTTTGAGTTGAGGGGCCTACCTATGCTAAAGGGAAACCTTTTTTGGCCAAATGTCACTTAGGGCCAAAATTTGGGCCAAAAGGTCACCAAAAGTGATGTCTCGGGGGACATTGGACTGCAAATTGGGCCAAAAATGGCCATTGCCCCCCCCTGCCACCCAGGACATTGCCTTAATTAGATGGAATCGAAGGGAAGAGGGGGGAGACATGACCATCATCATTAGGAGAAGGTCGAGAAAACAAAAGGGAAAGGTCGAGAGAATGGCACTTTCACAATATTTAGGTCGATTTTTTTTACAATTTTCTCACCAAAGATCTCCCCAAGTCAGGAACGGTTTTAAAGCAGAAATTGTTGCCTCGAAAATCACAAAAATCAGAAAAGTTAGAATTGAAAACGGAGTTTCCGGGGGTCAAAATTCGGGGGTGGTTTAGTGGATAATGGTATAGCCTAGGGAGAGAGTCGAGGTTCGAACCCCCCTAGATGAGGCGAATTAATTTTATGTCCATTTACGACCTTGTTTACTTTGTTCCCTATACATATGGAAGAAGGGGGAGGGTGAACTCCCGAGATACTCGAGATGCAAAAGAGTGCGCGCCATTTGGAGGCCGAATCGACCAACAGGGAAAGGGGAGAGGGCAGGAACTGATCAACATGGGGAGGGGGTGGATGGTACCGGGGAAAACTAAGCCGATTTGTTCAAAAATAAATGCGAAATTGATCCATTATTAGTTGGACAAGGGTGAGGGAGGGCAAACAATCGCAGCAAACCCCCCGAAATTCCACTATTTTCAACTTATGAATAAAATAAGTTGAATAAAATCAGAGATTGGAGCGATCAGAATATGTTGCCAAACTTGAGCCTGGTTTGATCTTGGCAGATCACAATTGTCTCAAGAAAGCAGCTATCAGAAATAGAGAAAAAGAGGTAGGGGGAGAAGTGATAAAATACCGGTACTTTATCAGTTTCAAATACGCGCAGATTATCGACACAATGATCAGTTATGTTCGATAGAACAATTTGTCCCAGAAAAGAGTGATCAAGCAAGCAGAAAGATAGAGTGATCAGAGTCCAATAGCATTGATTTGATCAACCCGGTGAGGAGGGAAACTGAAACTGATCAGCAACAGAACAATTTAACCGGGACGGGATGGTTGGTTAGTTTATGGGGTGAAGAAAGTGACAAGAAAAGAGCAAAAGCAAAACAAACGAATGGATCAATTGGGTGGAGGAAGAGGGGGGATGACGTCAATGGACGGGGGGGGGAAGGGGCTGATGTGAACTGTTGACTGGTGTGATGTGAGCTGGTGGGAGAAGGAGAGGAAAAAGTGGGGGTGATAGAGTGCGGGAAACACCCAGACAGCAGAGAGAAAGAGGAAAAATTGGGCCAATATCACAGAAATAATACCGAATTATACAAAAAATTCGTGCATATTTGGGCTATCAAGGGTAATTATCTTCTTAATTGTCACTTCTCTCTCTCGCTCTCTCTCTTGAGATGGAGAGATAAAAGATTATGGGAGAGAGCGAGAGAGAGAGTGAGAGAGAGAGAGATGAGAGAAGTGGTATCTGATCACTAGAGACCGGATTTTTAGGTGCTAACGACCATCAAAATAGGTAATATAATAGGTGCTAAAAAAGTCCAAAATAGGTGCTAAAAAGTCAAGAATAGGTGCTAAAAAATCGGCGATTTATGTAACAAATTTTTTTATTTCATATCAAAACATCGTAATTTATGTATATTTAATATATAATAGGTGCTAAAAAAGTCCAAAATAGGTGCTAAAAAGTCAAGAAGTCTCTACTGATCACTGATCAAGAACAAATCAGTCCTCAAAAAGGGTCCGGTGACTGTAATGCAGGGAAAACTGTTATGAGAGAAGGGCCGAGAAGGGCCAACACTCTGACATTCCAATCGAGTTTGAATGCTGATCACCTATCAATTTTTGGACATATAAGGTTTTTGTCTTTTGGACTTATGGAGATCCATGGGGGACTTGGTCATTGATCACCGATCAGCTTTGGCCCTAAGAACCTTACAATTTCACCTTTAAAGGCTTAAAAAATCGAAAAATTCCATTTTTTCAAAAATTCACCCACCTCATTGCTGTCGTTGTGGTGGGCTTGCTGGTGTTGTTTTCGGAGGTGGAACACACGCAGGGAAAGGGCCAGTGATCGGAACTTCATCGATCGATCAGAGGGAGGGAAAGGATGAACCGGGATGGGACGAAATTATTCGGAGGCTGAAATTGGGGGAAGGGGATGAAAAATCGGTAAAAATGGACATTGAATAAGCAAAAAGAAATGGGAAAATTAAATTAGCAGGTGAGAAAATTTGGGGTCATAAAGCATGAATAGGGAAATCCGCATTCATCGGGAAGACAAACACGATTTACGCGAAAATTTCAGGATATTTTAGTGATTTTAAGGGACTCTACCATCAATCAAGAGTATATTTTTTCTTTTCTGATGGAAGCCTATCAAAGTACAGGGGTGGCGGATGGGCAATGGTAGGGATACCTGGGGGAGGGGATACGACGATGGTTCGAATCCCCATGAGGAGAGCTTTTGATCAAAATTGGTAAGAAATTTGGCCAAAAATTTAAGGAGCCAAGAATTTGGGAATTTGGAATTTCAAGATCAGAAGAATAGGAAAGTTTTAGGAACTGCAAGGCATTTTTGGCATCTTGACACATCGCAACTTTTGCCTCCTTCCCCCCCCCTTCCGCCTTCGCTTCCCCTCCAACATTATGCAAATGTTTCTTCCTCCTGCCGGTCCAACTTGGCCAAATTGGCCAAATGGGTCCTCTGCCCCTCCCCCACCCCTGACGTCATTGTCCATTGGCCATTAATTTGGGCGGACAAAATTGCCCAAAATTTGGGCCAACGGGGAAATGGCCACGAGGGACTGTTTGGGGGCATTGGCGGAAGTTGGATGACGGGAAAGGGGGATGGGCCAAATCCGATTTACGCAAATTTGGCCAACAGAACAAGGGCCATCCTCAAGGGGCAACTTGTTGAGAGTTGCGACTTTTCGCAAAAAAACTCAATTCCATTTTTATGTTCACGGGATTTGGCCACTTTTTTCGGCGTTTGGCCCTTAGAGATGTCCCAAATTTCCATAAATCTCTGGAAACGGCGAAATAGGATTAAAGAGTCAGATTCTTCTGATGGGGGAGGGAACAGTGTAGTTCAGCGGTAGTCTTCGAGAACAACTCGGATGGACCTGAGTTCGTTTCTAGTGGAAGCAAATTACTTTTCGAGAGATTGGGGATCACCATATGATCTGTCTTCCAATGTGTCAATTTTGTGTGCTAAAAATTGGACAAATAACTCGCGGATTCCGGCGGAGTTTGGGTTCATCATCATCACTTTTTGGGCGGTTTTTGTTCAGCGGAAAAGGACACCCAAACGAAGGGTCCAAAATTGATAATTCGATTTTGGGTCCAACAGCCCTTCTTGGGTTTTTCTTCCCACTGGAAACTCATCAGCAATGGTACCCATGTACTCTCTCCCTCTCCCACTTACTCCCCCGAGGGCACAAAATGGGATTTTCAGAGGCGGAATCCTTGGCCACGGAGAGACAGAGGGACTTGGCCACAGCCTTGAGGGGGTTCAATGTCCCCGCAGACGAAGCGCACTTCCGCGGGGCAAAGGCGGAAATGGCGCCGGAGGGAGGCGATAATTGGAGAGACCCAAACATCTGCGCCGGAAGGGAAGGAGCAACACAACAAACTCATTTGATGAGGAAGGACGAAAACAAGGAACTAACCAAGGAAGTGAGGGACAGGAGGGTGAAAATGTTTGGCAGAGGCAGCTGGAAATGGCAAAGACCCGAGGAGAAGATGTGGCCAAGTTGGACAACATAACCAGTGCATGAGGGATTGTTTGGCCAACTTGGGCATGACGAAAGTATGAGGGACAATTCGGACAAGGCCAAAGTCCGAACAGAAGATTTGGCCAAGTCAGAAATGGCCAAGATCTGAGGAGTTTTGACCAATTTGGACTCGGCTAAGGTATGAGGAAGAGTTTGGCCAACTTATTAGAAATGAAAAATAAGAGGGAAAGATGTATTCTGTTGGGGACGGAAGGAGGGAGAGGTAGAGTCTAAAAACAAAGAAATTCATGATTATATTTTTTGGATTTTTTAATAGGAAAAGGTACCAAATTCATTATTAGGAGCTTAGTGGATTAATTTACATTTTAATTGGAATTTTTTACTTAAAAAAGAGTCATCTTCATAAAAGGCCAAAGATCAGTTTTTTTGAATTTTTGAGGTCTTAGGGGACCTCCAAAAAAGGTCAGCTGACCCCGTCACCGAAATTAGCCCCCCCCCAAAAAAAATTCCAAATTCTCCATTATTTTGATTAAAATTTGGCCCTCACTCTGAATTATTTAATATTAATTTTTAGCTTCAATGGCCAAAAAAGCAAAAATATTTAAGGAAAATCGGAAACCCAGGGAAATTTAAGGCCCAAACTCGTAAAAATTAGTGGATAAATATTAAAAGAAAATCCGAAAGGAAAGAGAAAACTCTCGAAAATGATGAAAAATACGAAGGGCAAAAATGTGATCTGGAGAATATTCAGGAATCCACCTATGCTTAAAGAGAGAAAATAAATTAATCGAAAAGCCCTAAATTCATAGTAGAATGGGCCACTGGATCCAACAGGTTGGACCATTTGGAGGCCATTCCAATTTGTGCCAAAAAGGAGCAAAAAAGTGGCTAACGGTGGCTTGGCCATAATTTTTCCAAATGGGTGGCCCAATTTTTTTAAAATTAATTTGCTCAATTTTTTGCCATAAAATTCGTTTTTCTGGGTAAATTTTGAACCGAATGCCACACAAATGGCCAAACCCGAAAAAAGAAAGAAAGAATAGGGAAGAGGAAAGGAGAAGGGACGGAAGGACGGAAGTGATGTGAAAGGCATTTTAATGAGGGAGAGAGGGGTGAACGGGGGGGGGGGGGGAATACGACACCCCAACAGAAAGACCAAAAAACGGGGACAAATTGGTACAATTTCCATTTTGGAGAAGGAAGGGCATCCCCCCTCTGTTAAGGAATTGATTGGCCAAAAAAATTTGCAAAAATGGAGAATTTTTGCTGGGACTTAGGCTAAATTTTTCCGAAATTGGCAATTTTTCATTTGAGAGGGATTACATCTTTCTGAATTTTTTCATACATAGAAATTTCGCGGAAATTTGCAATTTTGCCCTCAAATTTTTCTCTCCAAAATTGCACTAAATTTTGCAAAATTACGTTAATTTGTCAAAAATTAAAAAACCCCAAAATTTGCACCCGAAGAGGGAAGAGATTGGCCAAAATGGCCAAAAGAGCGGAAAATGGGCACAGACAGCGGAAGAAAAAAAAGAAAAATTGGAGGGAATCGGGAACAGAAAACACAAAACAGCAGGAAGAACAAGAAGAATGAACACGGTTGAGTTGCGGTAAAACGGGGGAATTGGTAATGAACGGAGGAGGAGGAACACGAATGCGGATGGCACATTGGCCAGGAAGGAACCGGGAGGGGCCAATTGGTGGCCAAAGGCACAAAAAGTGCAAAAAATTATTTGGAACAATGGGTTTGGGAGAGAAATTATAGGAAATTCGAAAATTAGGGGGGGGGAGGAGTTGTGGTGTTCGAGAGTCATCAGACAGTTCTCGGCCTCGATCCTCGGGGTCTCGAGCTCTAGAACATCATTAGGGAGCGGTTCAATACGGATCTTGGCTTTTTGGCCAATGTGCCAAAATGTATAATTGTATTTTTTAAATTTGGGATATTTTTTATTTTTATAAATTTAAGGATCAGACCAGAACCAAAAATGAAAAACGGAATTGGTGGGCCTATTTAAATTACCCAATTGCAAATACATGGATTTTTTGGGGTTTTTAGATCTTAGAAACACGAAGGCACTGAAGCGATAAATACGAAGATTGGCTTAAATGTGCCAAAAATGCAAATTCGAGAATTCTTTTGGAAATTTTCTCCTTAGATTTAGATTTTACTTAAAATGGTCAATAAAACATTCAAAGTGGCAAAAAAACAAATTTTTCCCAATTAAAATTGAATTTGATAGACAGACGGACGGACGGAAAACAATGTCCGCCAAGATCGATGGTTGGCCCTTTTTGATCTTTTCGCGCAACCGGGGATGGGTGCGGGCTCACCTTGATCTGTTGATCATTTGACCAAAAATTGTAAATTGATGGATGTAAATGCACTTTTGAGGGGCAAAAAGTTGAAAAACGATTTTAGGAGGGGGGGGGGGGGGGTGGAAAACCCAGGTTACCAGTATTTTAGTCTTGATATGTAAAGTATGAAAAGAGTCGTTTTTGAGTCTAAAAACAAAATATCACTTTTTGGGAATTTAAAAACTCATATTTCACTTTTACACGAGAAAATAAACGAAAACAAATTTTTCTTCGGAAAACATCAATTTTGGGCGACAAAATTTATTTTGGGAACCATAAAATATTTTTTGAAAAATTATTTTAATTGGGCAAAATCCCTGTTAGCTATTGTAATGATTTTGGCCCGATTGGGGCCATAATTTGGTATGAAAAGAAAATTTGTTTGGCCGGCCACATTATCAGCGAAGTTGCGCAATAAAAACAAGAACCCCCTGGCCCCCTCCCCCCCCCCGATGCGCAATCTGTTGTGTTGTGATGTTGGGACTATTTTGGTTTACACTTTTATAGTCCCTTGAGGAGGAATTGAGATGCCAAAAACAAAAACAAAAGGGACAAATTCCCATTGAAAAAATTGTAGTGATCGGACTGATCAGGGAAAATATCATTGATCACCAGAGATCGTGGGAGGGGGATGATCCCCATTCTTCACAATGTTTTTGGGAAATTTTTCAAAAATTGTAAAAATCCAAGAAAGGATCCAAACCCGCCTTTTGAAAAATTCCCACTCTGGGTGGCAATGAGTGAATTCTGAAAATTAGGGGGTTGGGCACGGAGTAAATTTGCCGTGAATATTTTTTTCTTTGAAATTGTTGGGTGTATCTCCGTTCCCCGGAAGCCCGGGGGGGGGGGGGAACAATGGTCCAAAGGGCCTTATTAGTCAGCCGGACGGAAAATGAGTTCTCAATATAGCGAAGCCTAATCATAGCGAAGACAGAGGGGAAAATGCGAAAAAATGACGTAAATTCCCGCTAAATTTGATCGAATTGGGGGGAAGAACAGTGATTAAGCTGATTGATCGGAGGACGGGGACCCACCCTTTAGTCATACGGAAGGCACTGATCGATCGATTTTTGATTGGATTGGACCAATCAAATTTCGAACATTGGGCAAACAAATTTTAGTATTGGGAACTGAAAATTTGGAGTCTTTAAGGAAATCGATCGGACTGATCATTGAGATTTTGGGCGAATTTTTCTCGATTTTGGATTTGTTTTTAGCTGTCCAAGATGGTCTGGGTATGTTGGAAATTTTAAGAATATTCCTTTTTTGACCATTTATGTTGGGCTTTTTACAGGGATAATTTGGTAATTTTGGGGGATTTTTATCTCGTTCTTTTTTCTATTTTTGGAACAATTTATCTGGGCACATGGTCCCTATTGCATTTTGGCACAATTTGATTTTTTTTGAGTTTTTGAGAAAATTTTGCCTTTATAGGGCTATTTCTTGTCCTGCCGTGGACTTTTGCCATTTTGGGACATTTTTTTTGGCACAATTTGCTGCTATTTTTCGGATTTTTTTTGGCCGTTTTTGGCCTTTTTCCAAATTAATTCAATTATTTTCTGCATTTGTTGCCTTTTCCCCCGGCCTTTGCCTTTTAATTAGTTGCGGGTTCCTTCCCTTTCCCTTTTTGTGCCTTTTCCCGTGACAATTGGCCACTTTTTGCCTTTCCGGGAATGCCTTTCTCCATCTCCACCCACTTCCTTGTCCTTTGGAAGGGAATTTTTAATTTTCGCATAATTTTCAGAGGAAAAACCAAATGGGCGGAAGAGGACATTTTGGGCCAATTTTTGGTCTTTTTTGTTCTTTTTTGTTCAATTCTTGGCCCGAAATTTACGAAAAGGGTTAAAACCTAAGAAAATCTGATGTTTAGGGTTCGAAAATTCACTCTTTTTGACTATTGGACCTTCGATAAGTTAAGGGCCAACCCTTTAAAGATCCATTTTTGACATTTTACTGTTCGGAAAAGTGCAAAAAAACTTAAAGACCATAATTTTGGCCTTTTGCCTTTTACGAAAAAGAACAAAACCAAGTTCTAAGGGCCTTTTGTGACTTTTGACTCTCAAAATGTACGAAAATGGGAGTTCTTGAACGGGTGTAGGGGAACATTCTGAAACACGGGGACAATGAATAATGTATTGGGCATGGCCAAGGAGGCGGACAAACACGGGTCCTCGGGATTCCTGTGGTCCCCCAAAAGCGTGGTGAATCCCATCCCGTGCCGAGTCAAGAAGTCGGGATAAGGAGGGGAGAGGAGGATGATGGCACGGGTCCCCGGGGCAACGAGAATCCCGGATTAGCGCGGAGGAAGCCGTCCATTAGCCGGAGGAGTTTGGCCAGATAGTTCTTGGCCAAATGGCAATTGGACAAACTTATTGGAGGACCGTGTTTGGAGGATGAGGATATGGAACATTTTGAGGACAAATTTACTGAGATTAAAGGTCAAAAATAAGTTACACAAAAAACTTTGGGGATTAATTTGATTCGATCTTTGACCCTCTCAAAAATAAAAAAAATCTCGAGCTAAGCAATTCCTGACTGATCTAATCACCGTTTACTGAACTTGGTCTGGAGTCTGGACTTTTACATGCATTGTGCGAAGCAGGTCTTTCCAGACTTTGCAATTTCCAAATGCTAATTTTCTCCATTTTTGAATTCTTAGGGGCCTATTAGCATTCAGCGTTTACACCGAACTTATGGGACTCATAATTTTCCCGTGGATTTCCGGCCATTTGAGGGAGTTCGCCGCTCCTTAACGTGTTCTTCGTCGGTCAAAATTGCTCTTCGTCCCCGCCGGCACTTATGGCCGTTGGGTGTTGATGAGGAAGTGCCATCCGTGTCCTGTTGGATTTGTAAGTGCGTGCACCAAAGCACTTCAGCGCAGGGGCCAAAGCTGTTGACTTGGGAGTGATTTTTGTGGCCAATCTGCTGCTGATGAGTATGGCCACAAATCCGCAACTTTGGAAAGGGGAAGGGGCTCTTGGGATTCCCAAAACTGATGAGACCCAGACACCTAGAAACTCTTCAAAATCAGGAAATAATTTAGATATCTCGGCATTCGTAATACAATGGAAACAATTTTGAAAATGCAAGATTGAAGCCTTAAATTTAAGGACTTTGGAGATCATAACCCGGGAATTTTTGGGTGGCATACATATCTTTATTGTTCACAATTTGCAACATTTGTATGGTTTTTGCTCTTCAAACAAAGGAGCTTGAAAATTCTAACAATCGAGGAATGCAACTTGAATGTCTCGATAAGCTGCAATGGGTCCCATGCAACTTGAGAATGGGGTCCTGAACCTTTTGGCCACAACAAAATATGGCCACATCACTCTGTTTTGGGCCTGAAGAAGATCAAAGTCCAAAAAGACCAAAAAATTCCCGGTCCATCGGCGAAATGTGAAAGAACAAAAATTAATTGGAGGACCCCCAAATGAATTTGGGGGATTTGATGGATCAAATTGCAATGGCAAACAAAAAAGAAAGGGACAAATGGGGGGAACAGGTGGGCCCAGTCGGGAGGGCGAATTGGTCCAACAACAGCGGAGGAGGAGGAGGAGTGGCCGAAAATCGGCGAAATGAAAAGCAACAAAAAGCGAAGGAAAAGCACCGAAAGAGCCCAAGAAGACGAGACTGGTGTCAAAATATTGGGCAAAAAATTAGCTAAACATGAGACTAACTGTAAAAGTCCATTTGAATTTGTCCATTGAGTACATTCTTAATTTATTTTATTTTTCAACCAATTTTTGCTCAATTTTTGCCACGAATTCCTTAAATCAAGTTTGTACCAAAGATTTCAACCCAGCCCAGAAAGAATTGCAGAATTAGACTCAAGAAATTGGGGCTTTTGAGAAGGAGGGATCATACAAAGGAATGGGATCAAGGGGTTGGAACCAAAAGAGAAATTTTGGAGAATTACGGATAAAATGGTGGGATTGGGAGAATGTTTGAAGTTGCCAGAATAACAGAATCCGAGGAATTTTGGAGGAACTTTGGGTTCCCGAAAACCGGAAATAAGAGCCTAATAGCAAAGACCACGGAACTAGACGGGAAGCAGGAAGCAGGGGTACTTTCCTGTTAACGAGGGGGGGGGGGGGGGGGNGGGGCACCAGCCAAAATTTCTTCAATGCCCCCCCCCCTTTAAAGTTTGCCCCCCCCCCGTTAAAAGGAAAGTACCGGAAGCAGGAAAATCCCAGGAATTTGGCAACTGGGAAATAATTCAGGAATTGGGTCAAATGGAATTTGGGATTTTCTATGAAATTTTGGGAATATTTTGAGATTCCGTGGGGCCAATAAATGAAGGTCCAAGGAATTCGGATGATAATCCCCGGGGGCTTCATAGACTTCTCTACACGTAAACACCTTCAACATTCTTCAGATTTTTTGATGGGCAACAAATTTGGCCATTTCGGGCAAATGTGAGGGGGTGGTGGGTGGTGGTAATCAAAAAGGAATTCCCTATCAGCCCCGTCAAATTGATTGATGTCCAGTGATTGAGTGATCGGAGAAGGAACATCTGCCCCCTCGGGCGCCGACAGATCACCCAAAGGCCTTGGCCCAAGTGATCAGAGGGCCTTTGATCGCTTTTTTGGCCCTAAAATGTTGCATGGAGGAGGCTATTTTCTATGGTCCAAATGATTGATTGATTGGTCCAAAAAGGTGATTGGGCCTATTTTATGGAATCACCCTCAGAGGTCATAGATCCGAATCTGTGCAAAAATGATCGGAAAGCATGGTCGGAGGGTAATTTTTCCGAATTATTGGGCGAAAATTCATTAAAAAAAGGGATAAGGAAATGAACTTTAGGAGAGTGTTTTCGGGAGATTATCGGATGAATTTGAACAGCTCAACGTACTAGTCTGGATTATGGAAAAATTGAACAACATGATCGTGTTACGCGAAAATGAAGAAATCAGAGGAGGAGAGACACTTGTTCCCTCGAGGGGAGGCAATTGGCCGGAGATCCCGAGTGATCCACTTGAGCACGGAGGCGATCCCGATTGACTGGATTTGATGATCGGAGGAGACCCAATAAAAAGCCCAAAATGATTGGCCAATAAACGCATGAGAGATGGGGGGGGGGATGCTCACCAGCAGAGGAGGAATGTGGCCCATCAACAGGAAGGCAAAAACTGATCTTAGTGCGATCGTTGGTTCTACTTTTGGCATGGGAAACTATTATTTACAAAAAATCATCAAATTTATCTGACAAAAGTGCCAATTTGATCAAATTTGGCCAAGCTAGGAACAAAGAAATTGCTGCAAAGTAAGGCATATTAGGGGTAAGAAAAGATGGGTTTCGTCTTGGTAGAGGACGGGATGGGCACCAAAGGCCAGAAAAATGGATGACGCTTGAGGCCGACCTGATCGAACCGGGGTTTGGATTTCGATTCACCGACGATGTCCTTGGGCCACACCGCGGGGGGATCCTGTTCTGTTCGAAAAAGGCTTATCAGCCAGCTGGGAATGGCGGGCATTGGTGCCATTGGCCATCCCCCCCATGATGGCCCCGGGGGATTTGCTGTCAGAGACAGGGCATTTGGCACGGTCCCCGGTTGGGGGGGGGGGGGGGGGGGGGGGGAGGATGGGATGTGTTGTATTGCGCATAATTAATCGTGGGAATTAATCTTCTCGGGGGAGGAGGAAGAAGCACAGCTGTTCGAGGGGAAGTAGCGCCAAAATGCGAGTTTGAAATGGATAATCCGAGAGAAAAAAGAGGAAAAGGACCACCCATTTTGGCCAGAGAGGGTTGGGACATCTTCGAGACCAAAAAATCCGGCCGAGAATCGCAATAAATCCTATGTCCGAA
Source organism: Rotylenchulus reniformis (assembly GCA_001026735.1). Lineage (NCBI taxonomy): Eukaryota > Metazoa > Nematoda > Chromadorea > Rhabditida > Hoplolaimidae > Rotylenchulus > Rotylenchulus reniformis. Next base: position 64,415 of record LDKF01000171.1, on the reverse strand, counting down.
CTCGAGGCACAGTAACCGCAAAAATAGACCGATTTTCGATTTTTCTTTTATACCTTAGGCACCTAAACTCATTCATCTCTGTGATACTTCCTGCCAATTTCTCTCATTGCCTAAAATATCCAAAAATATACTTGCTTAGCCTTGGAAGTTTGACTTTTGGTCACTCCTTCGCCCCCTCCTCCACCCTCAAAAACTTTGGGTTTTATCTTTTAATTAGCCCCGAAATGTGTGTTTGTGCCCTTTTGGCGTTTGCGCTTCGATGGGGTCGAAGATTGGCCAATTTTGCCTTGGGAAAAGTGCAAAATTGTTGCCAGAAGATAGGAGAGGAAACCCATAGGACCCGGAAGCCAAAAAAAGGACAAAAATACCGGGTTTTTCTCAACCATAAATGCACACAGCGTCTCCATTCTTAACCATTTTTGGCCAATTTCAGAAAATTGGCAGCAGATAAGGAGAAACCGATAGGAAGAGAAAGAAAAAATCAGCCGAGGAAAAAAAATAATGAATGTTTGGCCAAAAAATCGGGAAATCTTCTCACCGGTGATGTGAAGGACTCTTTTTCCCAAACGGCAGGAAAACGCTCGAACCCGGGCCATAAGGCAATCCGTGGGATGCTCGAACCACTGATGAGTTACATACAAAAATGGCCATACCGTATTACCTCTATTAGACCGGCCCAATAAAAAAAACTTCCGAATCCAAAGGCCAGTCGAATGTATGTATATTTTATTTCTGAAGAAATATATATTTTTAATAGCAAAAATCCCCAGAGGTATTTTCTGGCATAATCATAGATTTTTTATTTATGTGCAGAAATTGTGGAAAAAAGAGTAAATATATAAAAAAATATAAAAATGCAAATAACAAAGTTTATGCGCAATACAACACATCCCATCCTCCCCCCAAGAAGGAAATTTATGAATAATAATGATGTCTCAAAAAATATTAAAATTCCTAAGAAAGGACATCAAAAATTTCTAAAAATTTTCTAGACGCTCCTTATTTTCAGAGTTTATAGAAAAAATTTTGATGGTTGAAAAATAAAGCGTTAGATCGGCCTGCCCCCTCTATTAGACCGGCCCTCTCGAGGATGGTTAAAAAATAGAGCAGCCGGCCCTTCTATTAGAGGTAATACGGTAAGTAGAAACATTTGTCCATACTATATTCGTTGCCAAAAAACCATTCAGTTTTTAAAGCCATACTAGCTAAATAAAAATAGCATGCAAAAAAGAGAGACGAGAAAATAAATTAGTATGGGACAGAATTTGGTTTCAAAATTTGTTTGAAAAAGTTACAAGACTTTTTGGAAACTAGCATAATTGGGTCGTTTTCACAAAATTTTTTCATTTTTTAGCATTATACACAGTAGAATTCCAATCAGGGCCCCTGCACTGACCAAGAAAATCCCAAGGCCCACCTGTTCTTTATCCACAGGAGTATACTGTACTTTGGGAATACGGTATCATATGAAGGTAGTCCGCAATTTGCAATTAATTTCGCGCAGCAATTGCCTTTCCAAATCCCCAAAACTTACCGTAAGCTTGTCATTTTACTTCATTCTTGATTATATTGGAAAAGTGAACAAAGTTTCTTACAATTCAACATTTTGTTTGATTTTCTGCAGATTTATTCCCTACAACAAGAGATGTGTGATGCTAACCAAACACCCACCCTATCAACATAAAAAATTCCCTTCAAAAGGGGCAAATTTTGCCCATCTTCTCTGACAAAAATGTCGGTAACCCCTCCCCCCCCCCAACAACACTCCATCACCAAGTTTAGTTACCCGAGGCTACTCTGATGGGTGAGAAAAGGTGGAAGTGACTGGTCGGGTGATCGCTGTTGATTCAGCCAAGGTCCGTTCGGTGCTGGGACGTTAAAAAAAACTCGCCAATGCGGCCAGTCTGGCCGAAAACTTTTTTGTTAGACTTGTTAGACAAAAGGTATAAAAGGCAAAATTGTTCAGAATTTTATGCTGATTCGAATGGTATAAAAATTTTTCCGAAATTCAGCCAAAAAGTTCGAAATATCCCCTAAAAACCGTATTTTTCGGTATTTTGGGAAAATTTCTAACTTTTTGTTCGAATTTCGGAAAAATTTTTATACCATTCGAATCAGCATAAAATTCTGAACAATTTTGCCTTTTATACTTTTTGTCTAACAAGTCTAACAAAAAAGTTTTCGGCCAGACTGGCCGCATTGGCGATTTTTTTAACGCCCTAATTGGCGAATTTTTTTTTAGCGTCCTAGCACCGGTCCGTCCATGGTACCTAATCTGGGAAAAATCATGTCAATTGGCTGAGAAAGGGAAATCGAAGACGACGACGAAAAGTAGTACAGCCACAGATGTCCTTTCTGAATGTCCTTTCTGATTCCCATCCCAAGAAGTGTTCTGCATGATTCAAAATCATCCAAACAGAAAAGATCTGCTGACCCCATCTGAACTAACATAAGTTTACACGAGGTCTTAGATCATTCCTTTGACTGGATTTTTCTCAAGGAATTTGAAAATTCTGATTTTTATCTAAAAAGCCAATATGATCCTACGTTTGGCCATCATTTTTGACTAGTCATGGTTGATCTGGGATCTCGGGTAAAAAGCTCACTCAGACAAGACCAGCAAATCTTTGCAGTTTGGACATTTTGGATCAAGTTTTTGGATTTTGGATCAACTATTTGGTTCATCAAGAAAAATGTTCTTGGTAATGGGCCTGTTGTAATTTTAATTAATTTACCTAATTTATGTTTGTCTTCGGACCTGACAAGTGAGTTATTATGTCTGGGAAATTCCATGGTTCGAGTGTCTTGGTCTCTTCCTGATCAGCTTCATTTCTTAAAAGTTCAAACCCGCAGACTAACAACGGGATGTTGTTGTTCTCTGCGGTGAGTTGTGCTTGTTTCAGTGCTTCCGGGCCCTGCTATGCCAACAATGGACCATCCCCGGCGGCGTTTGCCCAATGAGTTGCTGAGCGAGTTGGCCAACTTCATGCCCACGACGCTCCTTGTTGGCCCGTACGCTCGTTTTGGTGCGTCACGGTTTACGCATCAGGCACTGGATGTGTATCTGCAGCGGCGACGCAGCAAATTCGAAAAAGTGGTAAGTCATTACATATTTTGATAAATAGAAAATTTAACATCAGAACTGAGCAATTTACGAGCCAGAATACTGATTGAGAAATTTTTTGGTGGAAATTTTTTTGGTTTTTAAAGGTCCAGTCGTTCTGTTTGGGAATGTTGTCAGATTGGTCTGACATTTCGGTCGAGTCCGGGACGAATCCGAATTGCCACGATCCGATCCCCATACAGTCGAAATTCAATATTTACAGAGAGTAAAAGAGGGTACTTACCCCCAAGCCCAAAAAATGAAAAATTGTAGAGATTCAGGGAGGAAAAGGGAAGAAAAAGCGAAAATTTTGATGAAAAATGGCTAAATTTCTTAAAAGGAAAATTAAATCCCAAAATTTACCAACTAAATTTACTTCAGTGGGCGCCCTAATCATTTCTTATACCTAGGTATATAATTTCGGTAATTAAATTATTAGAAAACAAGAAAGGGACATGGAGGAGGATTGACAAATTCAGTATGATTATTGTGGGAATATTTACAAATTTTTCATTATTCTTATTTTTCAATCGTTTCTGTTTCTTCCTCTTTTTCCCTTGCAATTAAAATTCAAAAAAATTTTTATCTGTCTCCTCCTTTTAAATTTCTACCCACAATCCTCATCTCCTCCTCAATTGCATCAAGATTTGATTTTTGGCAAAAATTTATTTATTGGATCAGTTTTTGTGGTGATCCTAGCTGATCTGATTCGATCCAGATCATGATCAGGCATGATCGGATCTGATCCAAAGAGTCGGATCAGATCAGATCATTTGTGATGATCTAGCCTCCTAGATCAGGATCTGGATCAAGGATAACACTGGTTCTCACCGGTGCTATGTCGTTAGAAAAGTGCCAGTCTGGCCAATTTTTTAACGCCCCGATTGGTCACTTAAGTACCTATTTTAATTTCCAAAATAAAATTTGCGGTTTTTTAGAATTTAAACTCGAATTTTTGGTTTCCGGGTTTACCACCATCTGTTTCAGGTTCCGCTCACACTGCGCATTGCCGATGCGGTTCAACAGTTCGTTGACGGTGAAAAGGCCATCTGCGCCAAACATTTGGGACCCAACATTTTGCAGGGCAATAAGGATTGTTGAGTGGATGGGAGAGGGATTGGAATTGGAACCCAGATTTTGTGAACTATTGGGGTGGTGAGAATGTCAAATTGTCCTTCGGAGGTGAACAAATTGCTGATAGTTGGGGTTGAGAAGTAAATCACATGGTGCTGGGTCGTTTAAAAAAATGGATCAAAACCCGAAAAGGCGTCTTAAAAAGCAAATCAAAACCTAAAAACGGCTCAAAAAGGTGAAAATATTAATGAATTAAAACTAAAATTAATTAACAAATGTAAAAAAACTGAAAATTAATTAACAAAAAATAAACGGTTGATCATAGGAATTTTTTTTATTAAAAAATGTTTTTTCATTAGCAAATGACATGGAAAAAGTTGGGCGCCCGGTGGGACTTGAACCCACGACCTACCCATTCCGTGGGATGCTCTTAACCGACTGAGCTACGGGCGCACTAATTCCAGCGGTCATTTGTTGGATCTTTTACCCCCGCCCATTGGGTCGTTTTAACCCGCAGTTTACACATTTATTTCTGATCAGATTTTCTAGATGTTTCTATGCGTATGCCAATTATGATGGATTTTGAGGAAACGACACAGCACCTTAAGATAATTTTCGATTTTGGCATTTTTAAACGCCCATTTTGATTTGTTTTTCTTAAACGCCGTTTTTGGGGTTTGATTTCGTCATTTTAGATATATAAATTATTTATTAACATTTGTTAATTAATTTTTATTCACTTTTTTGAGCCGTTTTTGGGTTTTGATCCATTTTTTTAAAACGCCCATTTTGATTTGTTTTTTAAAAACGACATATACTGCGGCCGCTAGAGCAAGGCCGAATTGCATGATCTCCATAGTTTGAATGTGTTTATTGAAACGAAAAGCATTGTTTGGGTTATAACTCGGTTCAAATGGAACCTAGAGAAAAGATTTTGATGTGAAAATATAGAACTAATTATTAGCTACAAAGTGAGCCTAAGCGCATCTAAATTGGCCAAGTGTGAAAAAAGTTATGGTCAAAATAATCGTCCGTGCCGGCAATTTTTTGGAAATTGGCCGATACGTGTGATATTTTGGCCATAACATTATTTAGACTTGGCCAATTCAGATAAATTTAGGCTCATTTTGTAGCTAAAAACAAATCTATCTTTTCTTTTCTTTTCACATCAAAATCATTTCTCTAGGTTCCATTTGAACCGAGTTATAAATCAAACAATGCTTTTCGTTTCAATAAACACATTCAAACTATGGAGATCATGCAATTCGGCATTGCTCTGGTGGCCGCAGAATAGCACCAATCACATGAAGCACACATACATATCTTTTGGGATTATTCTCTGTATTCGTCCCGACCCGATCAGGTGCTGATGATAAGCCACGAACAGCACCTGAGGATTGAGCGTGAGTGTTTGCCACTTCTGATGACAATATACCGGACAATCTGCCCCGAGATTGACCAAATTCCCATCAGACAAAAGGTACTGACTGATGAGTAAAGAGATTATTAATTTTATGATGAGGTAGTAGCCAGAATGTTAATGACCCTCTTCTTTCGCGAATAGAAATTCTGTTAGACAATTTCATAACATGTATACTGTAGGTATGTTGTTGAGGTTAGGACAATCTATGCATAACATAGTTTTTTAGCTAAGAGAAGAAGGGAAACAAGAAAGATAAAAAGATCCCCAAGAGTGGTTAGCAGAGCAATAAGCAGAAAAATAAATTTTGGATGGGCAATTTTTGGAAGAAAAGGGTCACCAACAAAAATATTGGCCCTTTTTTTAGATTTTGAGCCATTCATTTCATTGAGAATAGTAAAACAGTGAGAACATACGAGATAAGCTCCAATCCTGATGGAAAATTAGATTCATGGTACGGCAGAGAGAGACATGGTACGATGTACATGTGCATGTCACCCACCGAACTGTGTATGTGCCATGCCATGCAACGGTTTCTCTCCTTTCAGGTGGATCTCCTCAAGCAGTTCACCTTCCATTTTTATGCCCTACACCGGTGTGAACTGACCGTGAGTAACAAATTTAAGATACCAAAAAGAAAAATTTGAATTTTTGCAAATTTTAGATGCGATCTCTTCCGGAAAACAGCGATTTCAATTTGCTTTTGATCCGTCCAGGATGTCTGTTCGACGTTGAGGTCTTTTGCAAGACGATGGTCGGATCCGGCAAGGAGGAACAGATGGCGTAAGTCCCTCTTTATCAGATCGTATAGCCTTGTAGACAAAAAAGTGCCATTCGTATTATGCATTTGGAAAGCAGAGCAATAGGCCTTTCGATTAGTCAAATGTGAATTTATGGAAAAAGTTTGCTTTTTAAAGATCTTCTGGATTCCTAAATTTTTCACAATTGGGCCGAGCAAAATATCGCAAAATTGGTTGAGTATGAACCAGGGCCATAACGAGGGGCGCGGATCCGCGGATACCCCACCCCCTCGAAAATTCAAAGGGTCAGGGGAGAAAAAGCGGAAAAGAGAAAATTTTCCACATGGTCCCATTATTCTCCACCTCATTTTCTTTGGATTGGACTGGATAGAGCGATTGTTACATCCCAAAATCGTATCTCTCATTTTTTGCGCAGAATGTGTCGATCCTTTTTGGCCAGAATGCGCCAGTTCATGAAGAACACTTACAAGCCATTGGCCATCACACCGCTGGAGTTGGCCGCACTGCACGGAATTCAAATCTTGGACCGTGGTAAGGAATCGATATACTATGGACAGATCACCGATCAGTCCGAACAAAAACAAAAGATCCATGATCCACTCCACGGGGATTCTATTTTCCAACAATTTTCGATTACACACCTCTGTTATTTCGGTTTAGACGAATTGGGTCAAATAGTGGTTTACAGCCAAATAACCTGAAAATTGACTATCATGATTCAACCTCCATAACCGGAGGTCACTGATTTGAAACCATTGGGCCGATTCATTTGTCGATCATGGCCAATTTTGCATCGTCAGGAACCGATCATGATCAAATGGCCCAGTCGAGTTGATCATTTCAATTCTTTCAGTTGGCCATTGCACTGATCAGCCCAACCTGGCCCCCTCTGCTGCTGAACACCCGCGGGACATTCTTTCCGCCGAATTGCACCATCTCATCGCCTCGGAGAAACAATACCCGTGGGGATCCGATGTGAGGCCGGTGGTCATCCGCAACGGACGCCTTTTGGCCATGCTGACCCAAATTTCGGTGGGTCTAAAGGGCGGGCTCCACATTTGCGACCACTTACACAATAATTCGGTTCAAGCCCAATCAAAAAAAAAAAGATTTTTCGCAAAAAATAGGAGAAAAAATTATGAGTCTAAACCCATTTTCCTAGCAAAAGACCTAAAATTTAGCTCAGGCCAACCTCTGGAAAATCAGGACGGATACCATGGCTGAATTTAACCTTATAAACTGAATTTAGCTATATTACCCAATTTTGCCAATTTCGGAATTATTTCCTGATTTTTTCCGATTTTTTTGCCGGGTTTTTACCTTTTGCCTTATTTTGCGCCGCTTCAGATGTTGACCCAGCAGGTGGCCGACATATTTACAGTGGGCAAAGCATTCCTGGACCCGGCAACATGTGCCGACTTCACAAATTTGTGGGATGACATGTTCGTGGACGAATTGGCTTTTTAGATAAAAATCAGAATTTTCAAATTCCTTGAGAAAAATCCAGTCAAAGGAATGATCTAAGACCTCGTGTAAACTTATGTTAGTTCAGATGGGGTCAGCAGATCTTTTCTGTTTGGATGATTTTGAATCATGCAGAACACTTCTTGGGATGGGAATCAGAAAGGACATTCAGAAAGGACATCTGTGGCTGTACTACTTTTCGTCGTCGTCTTCGATTTCCCTTTCTCAGCCAATTGACATGATTTTTCCCAGATTAGGTACCATGGACGGACCGGTGCTAGGACGCTAAAAAAAAATTCGCCAATTAGGGCGTTAAAAAAATCGCCAATGCGGCCAGTCTGGCCGNCCCCCCCCCCCCCCTTTAAGCTTATCATTTCGTTATCTGAGTAAGGGTAGCTTCTCGCCCCCTTTCCTGTTCTTGTGGGCTGACCCTTTACAAATACCCAAACATAGCTGTGGTCCCAAAAAGGCAACATGATGGCAGATTCTTCCAAAATCGTGGAAAAGCATGGGACGTCATTTTTTAAACGCTTAATAAGCCAAAAAATATGTAAAAATTTAACCTTTTCCTATGAAATTTTGTCTTTTCACAAGGTAGTTTCATTTTCCAAAGAAATTTCAGTTAGATATACATAGTTTTTTTGGCCGGCGGTCCCAGGTGTTTACTAAAAAGAAAAATTGCCCATTAAAATCATGGCAAAGATATGGGGAGGAGATCCATTTTCATGCAAATGCCACCTTGTCATGGGACTCAGCACTTACCAGTTTCGCCTTTGTGTTGTTGTGTACTTATTTCTCATTCAGTTTTTATTCCATTTTTCTTGTGGCCTTAAGACACTTGCACAGTGTAAAGCATATTCGAGATTTATGTCGAAATAAAAAGGATTTTGGCTAATATGCGATATACCATATTCCCCCTAATAAAAGGGGCCCTTCTATTATTTTCAACCTATCCCCAGGGTGAAACCCTCCAAACAGAAAGGTCTCTTCTATTTTTCAACACCCTCCTGAGTTCGTAACTAAAATAAACGCTGTAAAGTTCGATTGCTCACCTTATTTGGCCATACCTATAAAATTTCGAATTTCTGTCAAAAAATTAAAATTTTTTGAAAAACCGGATTTTTCAATAATTCCGATCGAAAAGAGAGTTATTGGACTTTGGATGGATTAGCAAACTTCAGAAAAAGTTTCGGATTTGATTGGGCCGTTTTGCGGTTCTTAACGGCCTAGCATCGTGTTCAACAAAAACTCCAAGTCGATGTCAACATTTATTAAGGCATCAAATTGTACAGGGAAAGATGGCAAAAATGAGTAAGCTTGATCGTTTCGTATATGGCAATTGTTAAATTTATTTTTAGAAATTTACGTAATACGAATTTACGTAATAAAAAAAAAATACATATACAGTAATACATGTACATGCATGTAATGTACATGTCAAAGATACTGTAGAATGTTGATTTTGCATTTTATGTGTCACACTATGCACCCTTTGTTTCCAAAAAAGCTTTAACTGTACTGTATACGGTACTGTGTTTATATACTGTACCACACCACTTCACCCCTGATCGATCTGATCAGATCTGATCAGGCCATCGTTGTGTGCCTGGGCTTGTTGTGCTGCTGCTGTATGTTCTTGCCAGATGCGGCTGGCACCAGCGGGAGCTTGTACTTGATCATGTCGCAGGCCAACTCGAAAAGATACTCGTAGCATTCCAGCATCATCTGTGGAAAAGTTGGAGGTCGAAAAAGCCAACCCAATGGATTTTTGATTAAATTTTTGCCAATTTGTCTATGATCCCAGCATAAAATTGGTTGATTCGGTGGGGCACAAACCTTGGTGGACTGCCAGGAATGGGAGCCGAACACGAAGAAGCCATGGCCACGGACCAGGATGGCGGATGCCTGTGGGAGAATGATAGGGCACTTACTGGAAGGTGGAAAACACCCTCTTTGATAGGGTTGATCAACTCCAAGTTGCCATGACCCAATTTGGATCAAAATTAACATTTGATGGGGTCAAAACAGAGTTTCAGGCTTTTTTGACAGAAAAACACGGTCGGTCTAACACATGGAACTTACCTCTGGGTAAGCGTCCAGTGTACGCAACAAGACGGGCTGAAAATGATAAAAATAATAATAATTAATGGGAATCTGATTTGAACTTGGGGAAATTAGAGCTATGATTGATCGGATTGGGAATCCCGGTTCCAAAAGGAGTTTGATCAATTGCGGTAGCTAACACCGATCAGTGATTAGGACGATAAGTTCCGGAAATCTTTCAATAAAGATTTGATTTCGTCTATGATCAGTGATAGGACTTCGCTTTTTGCGATCCCCCATCATGTATTTGTCCCCACTCACACTGAGCACTTGCTCGTTCAGCTCCGACTCGATGATCGGCACCACCAGCCGATCGACGTTGTCCAGCCTGCGTCCAGTGTTCCGGTTCTCCACCCCCTGGATCATCTCCTGGTCCTGGATGACGAACTCCTTGCCCTTGACCAGCTGGGACACCAGGTTGGCGTGCTTGGAGTGGGTGTGGATCACGCACTTCAGTCCTATACCAAGAGGGATGCTACGGTATAAAGAATACGAATTTAGAGATCTGATGCTGGATACTGTACCGAACAGGCCAAATAACACTGTGATAGGTCATACCGGTTTTCAGCAGCAGACCGCAAGTTGCACTGGGCACACTTGCGGGGTTCGCGGGCCTTTTGAGCACCGATCCGGTATCCGCCTCGATCACGAACAAGTCCTTCCTGGAATCGATGGAATTTATGCACTCGCTCTCCCTTCACCCTCGCTCTCTTGATGCATTCGCTGAATTTTCTTGACTCGCCTTACCTACTTATTAGACTCGCCATCTTTCTGAACTCGTCAAATCTCCTGAAACATGCCGGACTTTCGGACTAGATGCACTTTATGAGCTCGCTAATACCCCTCTCCATGGACTCACCTAACCTCAGAATTCGCTACTCATCCCTGCGACTACCCTTACCCATCCACTCACTCGCTGAGCTTTTCCTTCTGAACGGCGGTGGGCGAGCTGCACACAATGTCGTCGCACAGCACCGCCATGCCGCCCCCGTTGTCGCGCATCCAGCCCAGTGAGTAGAAGTGCCGGATCAGCTCCGCCAGCCTTCCGGGCGTGATCGGGGTGTCGTCCTTTTTTTGGAAAAATGCACTTTGAATCTGGATTCAGGCCTATGAGCCCATGTGTATAGGAAAATTTATCGCAAAATTTGGATTTTCTTCTCGCAAATTCATCCAAAATCAATGCAATTGGGTCTTTTCCCGCCATAAAGAAGCCTCGAAAAACCCGAACAATCCGGTCTCGATCGATTCTCGACTTCACTCCCCAAGCATCAATTTAAACTTACTTCGATGATCAGATCGTGCATTTTTGATGGTGTTATTATTGTTCAGATATGTGAACAAAATGGAATCCTTAGAATGAAAGGAGGGAGCTTTATGTTCTTCCGAAATGACAGCTGGAATATGATGGATTGGGGGAAAATGGAATTTGATAAAATGATGATAAGGGTGGTGATATGTTCCCCGATTGTACGAAATGATAAGCAATCAGTCAACAAACAATGAAAGGGCCAAAAAGTGATGGACAGGTGGAGGAGGAAGGAATTGGCCATATGGGAAGGAGAAGGGTGAGCGAACAGGAAAATTGGGCCAAAAAGTCCATTAAAAGGGGTAAAATTGGACAATCGAAAGAGTACCAAAAATACAGAAATTGAAATTGAAAATGGCCAAAAATTTCCCCCAAGGATCCAAAAGCAAAATCAAATCTGTTTGGCTCAATAATTGCTCAGAATCAGTGTCGGTTACCATTTCTATGGCCAGTTAGTGGACTTTAGGTTCGGGCTCGAATTTCAAAAACGATCGAGAAAGATCTCGAAATGCTCAAATGTTTCGAGGTCGATATTATTAAGAAGCTCGATAAAAACCTCATCTCGATCCGATCACTGACTGATCATGATTGTTCATTTAGTTCGATCATCCTTATAGTGGCCAAGGCCAGAAAAGCCCTTTTTAGTAGAGAAAAATTGCCCAAAAACTCATCAGATGAAATATCCATAAAAATAACATATTTTTGGCTCTTTTGGGGTAAAAATGATCCGATTCGCGTGGAAGATGAATGGACCCAAATGCATAACAAGGGGCTTGTTGCCTTATATTTGTTATTTTTCGATGCTGATTGGTCTCTGATCGCTAACATTGTCCCGACCGGACATCACCCCTCAGCTGATGAAGACGATGACGAGGAAGTCAAATAAATGGATTTTGCAGTGAATTTTCCTGAAATGGACCATTTTACCCTTTTACCACTCCTTATCAAACTTATCAGTGAACTTTGGACTATTTTTCTCTATTAATTTTTTTAACTATAGGTATATGTATTCTATGTTGGATTTGGTTTTGTATGGAAAAGAGGCCGAAGGAGAATAGAATTCGGAAAAAATTCACCGAATTTATTCGGAACCGATGATTTTGCACCTTAAACGCGACATTTAGTTTCTAAATTATTTTGGCTGTATCGATACTAACAAAGCCACAAAAGACCAATGGCCAAATTTGACATTGTGGCCAAATCCGACATTCTTTGGCCAATTTCAGAATTGTGCAAAAACTTCAGTCACGCTTGATACAAACCCTGTCTGTCTTGTTGTTGCTAATCACACATATTGGCTTTCAAAAGCATATCTGTGACATGTCAAGATGACATGGCATGACATGTCATAGTATTGTCTCGTTTTGCTGTCCTTGACAATGTTTTTGTCCTTTTCCGTCATTTCATTCATTCTCCTCTGTTACAGCGGAATTTGGGTCCCGGGTCGATGCGCTAGCCCGATCAACCTGTCTGTCGTCGATGTCCGATCAACACATTCGCCACCCCTCTGATCAACCTGTTGTTCCGTTCCGATCACCCCTCATTTCTCACCTTTACCTCCTCAAATTGGCCCATTTCAGCGTGTTCCCTTAAATATTCAATTGTTGCCTATTCTCGCCAGAAACCCGACTATAGAGGTAGAATTCCGATCAAGATTGTATCGATTTCCAAAGATAAACCTCCAGAGTACTATAGTCATCATCACATAGATACATAGATCAGATCAGCACCTTCTTCCCACCCAACCCAGTTCTGATTAGGGTCCATTTTATTCGTCCTTCGCCCTGGATTTCATCCCCCCCTAATCGTTGTTTTATCCTGCCTTACCATTAGGATCCCGATCCCAACTTCTTCCTCTTGGCCAATGCTCCTCCTTCCGCTTCCCCTCCAGTGCTTCTTCCTCCTCTCCCTCCTCCTCCGCCCTGCCGACTCGGGCTGGTTCAGCTCCATGATCTGCTGCGACAAGGGCTCCTTCCTGAACAGCGGGTGCATCAGCTGCAAAGTGCATGGCGCCCACCGGGGACGCCGGGAGACGCCGGCGACAGGTTTGTGGAATCAGGCTGGATCCCGGTCGATTCAAGAATCTCGGATCCGAACTCGCATCCGCATTCTGAACTTTGTTCGGTACAAATCCGGACCAACAGGGATCAGTCATTTTGGCGCCATTCGTGTAAACTGTCCAAGCTAAAAAAACGGAATTTGCTGACAAATGTTAGAAGCATTGTGGCGTCATTCTCTAAGGTCCGGGAAAAATTCTTTAAGAATTAATAAGTTCATACCCTTTTTTTACACAGTGGCCCATTTCGAACGGACTAACAATAAGGATGGTTTTTTGCTCAATTTTAACACAATTAAATGGCCTAAATACTTGTGGATGCTATTCCATTTTAGTTAAAATTCCAAAAATTTGTGGATTTAAATTTGAATTATTTAATATCGCGTCAGATACACTACACGATGACTTACATCCGCAATGGCCAATTTGAAAGAAAGACAGGAGCCAAGCTGTTGATCACCATGATCTGATGATATCCTGTATTGCTGTCGAAATTCGATCCTTATATATGTATAAAGTTCATCGACATGGTCCAGGGACCATCATGCTTAAACTAACAGCGACACGAAAAGCACCCATCGAGGTACTTTTCGTATCGAAGTTTCGACTAGTAGAGCCAGAGGGGAAACTAACGAGCCCAATGTCCTTCCGATTTGATTTCAATGTGTTACCTCATTGAATTTTGTCCCGTACCGGAAAGTCTAGCCAATGGATTTTAAGGGAAATTTTTTCATTTCATGAAGAGATTCCTTTTCCAAAAAATCAAAAATGTTGGTCATGAGACAAAGATTTCGCATATCACACATATGATTTTATCCAAATTCGATCCAATTGCCTCCATACAAATATATTCATCATAATGGTTCCTGTGTGGTCCCTTCCGCTTCCGTTTCCGCCTCCTTGGCCTTCCGCGCCTCCTCCTGGGCCCGGAGCTGTTGGGTCAGTCGGGTGACCCGGGCGAAGTTCGGGTTCACACACTCGAACATCATCCACAGGAACCGGTCCCGGGGCACGCGTTGCCGATCCGCGCACCGTTGCATCAGCTCGGAGCCCGCTTCGGTCTCGAACGCCTCCGCGCCCAGGCCCGGATGACCCATGTTGCACAGGGCCAGGCATTCGGGACTGAACGAGGGGGGGGAGAAAATCTTACCAAGGGGATTACCAACGAATGTTATCTTGTCAAGAAAATCGGGATACTATGTAATGTACCAAGGGGATGAAAAAGCAGATTAAGTGGGTAAAATTTATCAGTCAAAGGGTATTAAGCGGATAGCCAAGTTATGTAGATCAGGGTGCCATGATTCTTTAAAAAAATTCCACTTAAAACATCAATTGTCGATGATCCATCGAGTTTTGATCATGGACTTTGCCAGGGGTTGAATATGGACAGGGTATTCACATTATCAAGCATGCCATACTTTGTGTTCAATGATCTTCTGTCAACTTTTTAATCATTATCGTACATTCCAAAAGGCTCGTCAAGAGTAACAAAGTCCTACTTAATCTGGATCCTATCATGGTGAGTGCAAGTCGCATGAATTATAAAGTAGCAAAATTTTAAGGGTCTTTACTACGTGAATTAGTTCCTAGTCAAACTTATAAGTTGCCAAGGGTGCCTTAGTTACCTCTTCACCCCTCTGAGGGTGCAGCACTCGCTCACATCCCGCGCCTCGCCAATGCACTCGGTGATCATCCGGAACAGGAACCGGCTGGACCTCTGATCGGTCGGTTCCGGAAAGGAAGTGCAGTTGAAGGAGGGCGGCGCGTGCGACTCGCGCAGAATGCGCTCGCAGCAGGGCACGGACTTGGAGTGGAACCACCAGGCCAGGTCCAGCACGAACTGCGTGTCCACCCCCGGAAGTTGGCCCTGTGTGGTAAGAGCATCAAATTTTGGACCCTATTTAGTGTCTCCGATTTTTGGGATCCGTACACAACCTGCACGCATTCGAATCCAAGAATTGGACCTGATTTATTTTTCTGGTCAAAAACCCAATTTTATGGGGTACCTGCGTGGCCTTCTGCAGGAACAACGGGTCGAACATTGGGCTACGGTCCACCGGTGGGAGTTGCTGTTGAAGCGGAAGACCGGAGATGGTCATGGACGGAACAAGGAGGGCGAGCAGTGTCAGAACCAGCTGGTGACACAACATTTTGGCAAAAGCACAAAAATTGGGCGGTTTAGAACCTCTTTAGGGAAGTTAAACGGTTCACAATGGATATTACGAGAGATGAATGGACCAAAATTGACCAGATTTATCTGTTCGGAATCTCGAATTTTTCATCCCTGTTTAAGCTTTGGGCATTATATATTGAGACTTGCAAATTGGTCATTTTTTGGTTAACTTTCTTTAAATTACAAATTGATATTTTGGCCTTTTTGTGAAATTATGGAATTTTATCGAAATTTTTGTTTTAACTAAGAAGTTGATGCCCAAGGGGCAAATTGTCGCGGTTTTGGGTACCGAAAAATGGAATTTAATCAGTAGGAAAGTGAGGTGAGTAAAGAGTAAAGTAAAGGACAAACCCAAAACAAATTGGACCCAATTGTTTTGGCGGGGAAGTGTCATCGGCCGCCGCCGAAAATTGGTGACGTAACGGGCGAAAGAAAATTTGGCGAACAAATTTTGACCTTTTGAAAATCAAAAAATGACAAAAGAAAAGCGAAATTCGGATCAGTTTAATGGAATAAATGGGATAAAATTGGGAAGAAATTCATCCGTGTCCAAAGGTCTGTCAGCAAAGTGCATCATCGTCACCGCCTGAAAATGTGAAAATTTGGGGTATGTATAGGGTAAACCAAGTGCCAGAACCCGAAAATCCATGGCAATAGAGAGGATTATGCATATTACGGGATAGGTTATATGTGGCTATAAATAGAGGACAGGGTAAAGCGTATAGAAGATATTCGATTCCCGAAATCCCATGGGGATCCAAACATACAATGAACCAAGTGGGACCATTCCCCCGCCGATTTCCCAAAAATACCATTTTCCAAAGGGAATGATTATTCCCTGATTTCCTGGGGACCACGATTCCCGATGGAAGCATTCCCACATTCCAATGGGAATTTTTGTCAATTCCCATGGGAGCATTCCCCGGTTCCCATCCATTTCTTACCGGCAAAATGCATTTCCCTTGCCGCGTAGGGTCCTTTGGGCAGATCCGACGACTGGCCAAAGTGCACATGGAACCGTTTGTTCACGCTCAGGCCCCCTCCATCGTGTACGTCAAGCTGTGCCATGGTAGATCCCTTCCTTAAAATTAAGGGATTTCGGTATTTATTCCCATCGGTCCAAAGTTAAGGATTTTCGGCACTTGGAACTCCTTTATGAGATGAATGTTCAGCAGCCCTTACTTTGCCAGCTCCGGGTAGAACTGGGCGTCCCAGGGCAAGTACATCGAGTTGGTCACGTACAGCCGGCGCCCGTCCGCGCTCAGCCGCAGCATGTGCGGGCCCCCGTCCAGGTCCGTGCCGTCGTTCCAGGTCAACCCTTCCGGTTGTTCCTAAGAAAACACCAAAATATTTCGTCCGAACCTCCCCATTCCCGAAAATCCATGTAGACTTAAAATGGAAATCAGAGGATTTTTTTCTAGAAACTTCGAACCCTCAACCCCCTTCCCTTCTCCGTCCCCTCCCCCATGGTCATACATTGAGTTCCTCGTCCTCGATCACCTCCACTCCGGACCCCTTTTTGATGCTGCCGGCAATGAAACACTGTGAAATTTTTGCGCAATATTTTCAAAATTACAACAAAAAACTCACCTGTCCGACCATCTTGATGTCGAACGGGTCCGAAATGTCGTATTGGCGCACGTCGCCATGCAACCAGTTGGAGACGTACAGGAACTGGGGGAGGGATGGGATCCGTAGGATGGAATTCTGGTACACAGTATCATCATCCATACTCACCCGTCCATCCTGGGAGATTGTCTGGAATCGGGAAAAGAAGGTTACGGTATCGAAATGAATGGGAAATGGAGTGGGTCAAGCTCGTAGAAA
The DNA here is from genome assembly GCA_001026735.1 of Rotylenchulus reniformis. Classification (NCBI taxonomy): domain Eukaryota; kingdom Metazoa; phylum Nematoda; class Chromadorea; order Rhabditida; family Hoplolaimidae; genus Rotylenchulus; species Rotylenchulus reniformis. Next base: position 47,128 of record LDKF01000171.1, on the reverse strand, counting down.
ACTGCAGAACCCGGTAAAACCACCCCGGAGGTGTACTATCACAAAACATTTACCAGGTCAGAGGTGAAGGCGGGCATTTTGGGCAAGGCCCAGTTCATGAAGACCAACTGAACATTTTGGGAGTGTCTTTGTAAGTTTATTATTTTTTGTCAAGACCAGGTCCTGGATGAACTGTGGCAGGAAACTCGGACACTGCCAGCCCTCCACCTTTTTCGGCGGAATTTTGGCAGCCAAACGATGATTGAAGAGGGAATCGTCCTGAATTTGGCCCAAATAATAGCTAAATGACCAATTTGCTGCCTGAACTGCTCCAACTCCTGCCCACCTTATCCCTCCACAGATGGTAAATGGCGGATCCGAGCAAAGTGCACACAAAGGCATGGCATCGGCCATCCGCCGATTGGGCCCTCGACGGCACAAATTGGACCCGCATCGGCATCCATCCGGTCTCGCCCTCCAGGGTGATGGTTTGGAACAAGCGGCGCTGTTCCAAGTCCCACGCGTACACTTGGTTACTGTAGTGGCCTGGAAAGGGAATCGAAAGTTGGAGAAGAATATGGTCGGAGAAGGTGGAGGAGGACCATGGGCCACGTCGCTGGGCCACAGACCGTGCCGGAACTTGGCCGGGTTGCCCCAGCCGGTGCTCAACAACACCTGAAAAAGTCAAAATTTAAGTCCAAAGATGCCCCAAAAAATGGCCAAAAGTGGCATAAAATTTCAGAAGCCTAAAGATCAGATTTTGTGAAAATTTCCAAACTATTCAAAAACAAATATGTTCCAAATATTTGGTCTTGGCCCAAATGTTCAAGATGGTCTAAATTCCAGATGCCTTTAGAAGTTTAGGAGCCCGAATGAACCAAGACCCTTAGTGATTCCACTAATGCTGCTCGAGACCCAAATTTTCCCGAGACTCGAGAAACGAGACCGAGACCGAGATTTGGCCCCGAGACCGAGACCAGAGACTTTTGAATTTTTTGACAAAAAATAAAAAAATCCCAAAAAATTTTGAGAGGAGCTAAGTGGGTCCAAAAAAAGTATTGGGAGGTCCGGAAGAATAAGCCGAAGATTTTTTGGAATTTACGAAGAAGATTTTAAAATTTACGAAGAAAATTTTAAAAATTTGGATTCTTTTCTTTAGACTTCCCTCCTTCCACTTTTCTTTCAATAAAGGCCAAAATATCCAGTGTAAAAAAAGTCTCGTTTTCCGAGATTCAAAACCCGAGACCGAGACTCGAGGCCGAGACCCAAAAAACCCGAGAAAAGTCTCGACTCGAGACCGAGAGTCTCGAGCAGCACTAGATCCCACCGCTCCAAAAAGTCGTACTTTGTGTTCCGAAAGAACATTGAAATCTCCGCCAAACTTTGCGCTGCCTACAGGACCATCTTCCTCCTGTTCCTCTTCATCAGTGGTTTTTGACCATGTCGCCAACGGCTCAAAAGTTTGCCGGTCGAGGAGCACGAAATTTCCTATAAAAACGGGCAAATTTCCAAAAAATTTCTTCGCCGGACCAGAATTTTCCAGTCGATTGTCGCCCAATGTGTTGAGCAGCAGGGAGTCGCCGATACGGAGGACTTTGTTGGGGTAGCTGAGCCCCAAGGAGGTGAGGGTGTCCGATTCGATGGTCTGAAAATTGTTGAAACTCTGAACTATAAAATGCAAATTTTCCGCATCCGGGGACCTTGTCCAGCCTCAACTCCTTCGGGTCCCTGGCGTCCACCACGTAAATTCGGCCACTGCTCTGTGCCGGAAAGATCAGGCGATTGGGGGCGGATCCGGAAGGCGAGGCGGAGGGACCGCCGTCGTTGGTATCCGCGGAAGTGCCAAAGTGGTGAAGTTCGTCCCCCTCGTTGGGCATCTCCAGCAGAGAAAGGATCTGTGAAAAGTGAACATAGGGTCCAAAATTCTTCCTCGGTTCCCGATTCGCTGTGTTTCGATGAATTTTTCAAAAATTCTTTGGGTCCAGATTCCTTCATACATACGTTCCCAGGCTCTTGTCCTCTGCTGATCTTCAGCTTTGTTTTCCCGGGTTTTGATTCAGAGTTCTTTCTTCTAGGGTCCTAGATTAGCAATTGGATTGCTTGAGGATCTAAATAATCCCTTCAAATTTCCCGTTTTTTCAACTTTTTGCGTAGCTTTGGGCTCTGGCCAAATTTCAGTACTTTCCAACAAATTCCTACTGTTGAGGTCTTACTTCTTATCAGAATATCACCCGTGGACTCACCTTACAGTAGGTATCACTGTCCGGGTCCACATCCACGGCCGCCACCGCGTCCGGGTACGTGGCCAGGGGGTTTCTGGCCACCGGGTTGCAGTTGGGCAAAGCAACGAAAAGGACACGTTCCCGGCGGCAAGTACCTGGAGAGGGAAGGGCAATGAAATTAGTGTGGGGCTGGGGACGCTTCGAAACCTGCTGGTGGTTAATTCTTAAATGAGCAAATTCCCTTTCAACTAAAAATAGTAGGTCTTCCAGAGAAGATTTCTCATCTTCCTTGGGAATATTAAATTCTCGAATTGGGCCAAAATTTTATGTGCACAACTTTTGGCCGTTGCAGAATTTGGCAATAATTAAAGGCTGGAAGATTGGTCCAAAAATTGGCCCAAAACCAGATTGCAACATTCAGATGATTCAGCTGATGGGAAATTCTTCAGAGTTCGTTCATCGTAGCCAATTCATCAGAACCGCTCAATTTTGGAGAAGAAACCCATTTTTAAGTGTATTGCCGAGAGTGGAATTTCGCGTGATGATTTGATGATCATTTGATGCAGAGGGATTTTGTTTATAGGATCCGTCGATAAATCCCCGAAGTTCTTTTTTTCGTTTTCCAATTTTTCCAAAATCCGAATGGTTAATCGATTGATCACTTACCTTGATCCTTCTCCACATGATCACCGTTCTCTAATTTCCGGTCCATTTGATTCGCTTCGTCGATTGGGGAATTTTTGTTGTTTATTTTCGGAGAGAAATGAATGTGAAGAACGGGGGGGGGGGGANCTCTCCATTCACTTTTTTGTTGTTTTGGCCGTTTAGAGCGAAAAAGGGGATCGATAGAGCGTAAACATTGTAGGAGAACAGAGAAAAAGAGGAAAAAGAGAGAGTTCGGGAGGAGAGCGCCCCTGAGGGGCCAGAGATCGCCCCGGGGCATGTGACGATGGGGAAAAGCCGAGTAGAAGCCTTTGGCAAAAAAGGGCCGCCGAATGTAATTGGAAGGATTGTGCCCAAAGGCTTTAGCCATGAATAATGAGAAGCGGAGGAGGAGAAGCATAATAACCATTTATGCTTTGGTCCAGGGGGCTAATATATGTATGGCAATTAGGTTGCTTTTATTAGCTCTGTACAGTTTCTTGGCATACTGTCATGACGGTAAATACAAAAATATTACGGTATCTTTTCAACAGGACCATTCCTTCACTTTCTGGTCAATTCGGCCTCAAAAATCTCCTCCCACAGTTCGGTGAAGTTGGTGTATGCCCCCGAGTTCAGATACACCTTGCACAAGGTGATCATTTCGGCCAGCCCCTGGGACAGCCTCTGAAGTGAGACAAAATTAGGGCGAAATGCCAAAATTTTTAAAACGAATCCGACAAAAATTTTGGGTGCAAGAATAAAAAGTACCAAAATTCGAAATACATGTAAAAAACTCCGATTTTTGAATTTTTCCTGATTTTAGCCGTTCTGAACTCACCGTCATTTCGTTCAGCACGGCCAACATGCGCCCGTTGCGGATGATGACCGGTCTCACATCGGATCCCCACAGGTGTTGTTTCTCGGAGGCGATCAGATGGTGCAGTTCGGCGAAAAGAATGTCCCGCGGGTGTTCAGCAGCAGAGGGGCCAAAGTTGGACTGATCAATGCAGTGGCCAACTAAAAAATGAATCAGCCCTTTTTCACAACACTTTTTTATTCCGAAATACTCTTTTATCTTTTTTTGCGGGCCAAATTGGTCATGATCAGCCCTTTTTCGCGTCATTTTCTTCCGATTTCTTGTCCCCTTTCTTGTTTCATTCGCTGTCTGATCTTGGCCATAGCAAGAATTCCCTACCAAAATTCCACAATTGTATGCCATGCAAAGCGGCCAGCTCCAACGGCATGATGACCAAGGGTTTGTAAGTGCTCTTCATGAACTGCCGAATCCGGTCCAGAAAGTATCGGCCCATACTGNTGGCCAACTAAAAAATGAATCAGCCCTTTTTCACAACACTTTTTTATTCCGAAATACTCTTTTATCTTTTTTTGCGGGCCAAATTGGTCATGATCAGCCCTTTTTCGCGTCATTTTCTTCCGATTTCTTGTCCCCTTTCTTGTTTCATTCGCTGTCTGATCTTGGCCATAGCAAGAATTCCCTACCAAAATTCCACAATTGTATGCCATGCAAAGCGGCCAGCTCCAACGGCATGATGACCAAGGGTTTGTAAGTGCTCTTCATGAACTGCCGAATCCGGTCCAGAAAGTATCGGCCCATACTGTGCAAAAATATTAAGTGACGATTTAAGGTTTATCTGTTTGTTACGGTCACAGCAAATCAAAGAGTACTGTAGAGCACCAAGGTAGAGGAATAGGGTGAGCCCATAACTATTAATGTTTAGGACACCGGTATTCTATCAGAGCACTCGACTAATGTCCTAATAATCATTCTGTTTCCTTCAGTGGTTTTCGTCAAGTGCTAAAGTTTTAGTGGACCAATTTTCCGAATCAAATTTTCAGTTGTGCTTTTGCCCTAAATTGGATAAAATGGTGGGACTCACACCATCTGCTGCTCTTTGCCGGGCCAGGTCATGGTCCTGTAGAAGCACTCAATATCGAACAAACAACCCGGGCGGATCATGAACTGGTTGCCTTCCGAATCTTCCGGAAGATAGCGCGCCTTGAGTTGCAAATTTTTTTGATTTCTCATTTTTGCCCTCGAAAATTTGTTGCCCACCGTTAGTTCGCAGTAGTGAAGAGCGTAGAAGTGGAGGGTGAACTGCTTGAGGATGTCAACCTGTAAACAAAATGTTCATGGAAATGGAGAAGGGGAAGGGGCCTTTAGGTCCAATATACTGCAGATGGCACCGGTACCGGATACCCTACCATCATCCATACTCTTTACCTTTTGCTGGATCGGGATGGCGTCAATCAGGGGACAAATGGCCCGGACCAGGGTTAGCAACAGCCGGATGCAGTCCCGCTCAACCCTCAGATGCTCCTCGTGGGTGATCATCCTTATCTGTGCTGATGATCGGGACCAAGAACTATCCATCGATGCAATTCCCCAAAAATTCGGGTTTGATATTTTCGAAGTCCAAAATGGGTGTGTTAATCTCCAAAAAACAGTTTTAGACGTCTTAGTTAGCGCCCGGGTTCACCCCTTTCCCATCCATCCAAAATATACCTCCTTGCCCAGCACAGTGTTAAGACCCAGGTGCAAAGCACAGATGGCCCTTTCCCCATCGCTGAATTCGCGCACCGCGTTGGCAATGTGCTGGATGTACGGAACCTGAAAATTAGTGGAGATGTGCCTATGACACCAATTCGGCATATCCGCCTGATTAAGATGGTTACAAAAATTGGGTTTTGATGAGGGTTAATTGATTAATAGGCTGAATTGCCAACTGTGAGTGAAGTTGGCTAAAAGGGGTTTCCAAAAAGTGCAAATGTTCAATTTATGGGCTAAAAACTCAACTTCGAATCGTGGACCACATGCAATGGAGATGAGAGTGGTGGGGGAGGCGGAGGGTAATAAGGCGAAATTTGGTAGTGATCTTGTCCCGCAATTGAAGCAGTATCTGTATCCGTTGTTGATGGACGTGATTTTGTACGCTCTGAAGGGGTCGTTTGGTGATGATCAAATTGAGCTGAAAGTACCAAGATCTGATAAAAACAATCGATCGATTATCGATCAGATAGGATCAATAAAAATCAGGATCAATGCAGTACACGATAGATCCAATCAGCTGTGATCAGAGGATCAACCAACCCAGCTCTGTGCGCATCCCTGCCTCCAAACAGCGGCGGAATCGGCACGCACGGCAACAGTTGCGCATTCCATCTGATCAGAAGCATTGATAATATCTGATAAGCTCCCTTCAGGAGGATTATTTATAATTTCCAGGGAACTCTCCATTCCTTCCAACTTTAAGGCATGGATTTTGTCTATGACAAAAAACGAATCTCTTAACCTTTAGTATTTTAGAATTCGACATTTTGTCATCTCTTCTCTCCCCAAGCCATCGAGGCATAATTGATCGTGATTCATCAAATTCGGTGTTTTGAAGCCAGTATCCCGAAATGGTTTGAACTTTGGCTAATTTGGCCATTACTCATCAGTGTCCAAATTTGTCCAGTTGATAGCATCAAATCGGACCAACCTTGATCAACGGGACATTCGTTGTTGCCCCGACAATGGTATTGTCGTTGATCCCGGATGGAACGGCGGAAGAACGAAGCGCAGGGACGACAGGAAGGGATGCCGAAGAAGACGGCACCCGAGGGGCAATGGCAGATGGCACACCAGCAGAAGACACCGGCGGCGGCGGAAGAGATCATTTGGGGCCGAAAATAGTGCCAAAAGAAGCGAAAAATTGAAGGAAAAGTGTCAAAAATAGGCAAAAAACTACAATATATGTAGAAAAAGAGTAACTACCGGGCTGCTCGGGTCATTCGATCTCAAATCTAACTCATCAAGAGATCAAAAATGGCAAAAATAAGTGATAAATCTCTTATTAGCGGGTTTTTTGGTCTCTGAAATCAAGATATTTTAGTATTGGATAAAAAGAAATATGATAATCTAGATTCAGGAAGAACCATTGCGAACCAAAAAAAGCCCAAAATCGAAATGAGTTTGATTTGCAAATTTTAAAATTACATAAACCAAAAATATGCCAATGCCAATAAATTGGAGATAAGCAGAAAAAGCCCCCAAATTAATTGTGCCAAAAAGTCCAAAAATTAAAGGGGAAAATGAGAGAAATGGGAAAATTGAACTATGTATAATAATAAGACCGAACTTGAGCACTAATTTCTCATTGTACTTTTATTACAAAAAATGGGCACAAAAAGTCACGAGCCGAAAAAAGGACTGGAATTCAATGGTGGCGGTGGTATTTTGCGTCGGTTTTATACATACGGGTGAGAAATGAAAGGCAACAATCGGCGGACAATGAAGAAGATTGATAAGTCTGATCAGAATGTAATTTCAAAGTACATTCCCATCAGACGAATTTGGGAAATTTTGATCAGCAGTCAGCCCTCCCCGCCCCCTCCCCACCTCCATCGATCTAATCTCTCTTGAATGGGACTTTTCTCTTATCTTTTGTTGGCCCATTTCTATTGTAATAATGGCCGATGATAAGTGATTCAAATATATTGTTCATTCGTATTTTGTTTGGCATTATGTTCCCTTTCACATTTGTCTGTCGCCATTGTATTGTTTTCTCTCTTTCTTCCTTCCCCTTCCTTCACACCTGCATGTATATGTTGTAGCCGAAATCGAAATCAGCCGATATCGAAATCGGCTGAAAATTCGATATCGGCTACAACATATATAAGCTAGTGATTTTCCCTCATTCTTTGCAGTTGGTTATCACCCCAGCTCGCCATTGTTTATTGTATTTGTCTTCAATAAACTCTCTTCGGGTTCGGACTTCACTTTGGGGGTTGTCCTTACTCTACAAATTATTCTTCTTCATTGGGCAGTGGCTGTCCTACCCATATTCTCCGATTATTACTTGGTAGCACCGGATGGTTTGTTAGCTATATAGGCAACAAACGATCCAACTTCTACAACAACAAGCTTATTTGGAGTAGAGCTCTGAATAAAGCTTATCAAAATGTATTATCCAGCCATCAAATTATCTCTTGGACTGCGCCGAATTCTCTTCCGACGCTACATGAACTCCAAAAATCAAAGGCAAAGGACACAGAGCAAGCAGCAAAAACGCACCAGTGACAGATCGTACGTAGAGCGTGCATCTGATCAAAGAAAGCTGGATAGCAGTAAAGCTGTTGCAAAGATCCACAGCCGATAACGGAGTATCAGCAAAAGGAAAGATGAAATTGTTGCAGCAGATGCGAAAAATGATGGAAGAACATACACAAAAGATGATTGCGCAACAAAAACAAATATTTGAAGAACATCTTAAATGGCAAGATGAATTTCTCAACAAAATTCGGAAACGAAATGAATATATGGAGCAATGGATGCGTGAAAACAAAATGGAAGAAGGAAGTCACGAGTTTCAGCAAATACAAAACGCCGCCACCGAATCCATCTTCACAGATATGGTCGAAATAGCAACGAATTCGGTTGAGCCGCTTTCAATTGCAACAGACTTAACACATTCGGTTCAGCCAGTACATAATTTGCCTGATCCCCATTCTTGTATCATTCCGATGGAATGTAACCTTCCACCAGAGGGAAGGAAGGATGGAACTCGTCTGCCGATCGATTTGATGAATGTTTCCTGCAAACTTTTTGAGCAAGTTTCGGAAAATGCGAAAGTTGTAGAAACTTCTGAAAGTTATCCCTATGTCAAGAAGTTTCCTAGAACAAAGAAGTCTGCCAGGTTCAAGGAGTCTTGGCCGAACGACTACAAATCAAGCAAAAATCGGATGCAATTTGCTCGATCGACTGTTCAGCTTTCGCGAGCATCGCTTCATCCTAGATGCTCTTCTCTAAAAGAGCCTAGCCATCGGAAAACTCCTTGGATTGAACCCAATCACTCCTACAATCGTGTTCAAGGATCAGATGTGTGCACTGCCATGGCTGATGATCTGGTTGTGCCGATGCTCTGGACGTGCCGCAATCTGGAAGTCAATGATGTCGGCGCGTGGAAGCGCCTTGAACAAAGAGGGGGATTGTAATAATGGCCGATGATAAGTGATTCAAATATATTGTTCATTCGTATTTTGTTTGGTATTATGTTCCCTTTCACATTTGTCTGTCGCCATTGTATTGTTTTCTCTCTTTCTTCCTTCCCCTTCCTTCACACCTGCATGTATATAAGCTAGTGATTTTCCCTCATTCTTTGCAGTTGGTTATCACCCCAGCTCGCCATTGTTTATTGTATTTGTCTTCAATAAACTCTCTTCGGGTTCGGACTTCACTTTGGGGGTTGTCCTTACTCTACAAATTATTCTTCTTCATTGGGCAGTGGCTGTCCTACACATTTTCTCCGATTATTACTCTAAAAAGGAACTGGTTGTTCAATCTCGTTCCATGAATAACATTTCTGATGAGAAAAATGAAACTTTTTGGCCAAGTGATGTCTTGTCCGTTACCATGCTTGGTGTTAGAATATTACATCGGCGGGTCCAATGAGGAAAGATGGCGCATATTGCACTGGATTTTATACATTTTGTTGCGGCATTGATCTATATCTCGGATATCATGGGGGTATTCACATTTCAATCATTGTACAGTGCTTACCAAGAATGTAGTACATAAAACATGACATGCACAAGATGTACACTAGAGACACATTTTATCGATGTGCACGGATTATGTTACATTTTGACATATCAAAAGAAACATAAGGATAAGGGCAAGGAAAACCATAATGTCGATGTGTTCGTTACCCATCAGATTATCTCGACCAAACATTTGGGGAATGGCACCAGCGGCACATTCCCTGGGGGATATTCGGCCGAATATCCCCCATAATGTGTACATACCAAGAGGGGACAACTAACTCTTCCATTTAAAACTTGGCCTCGGGCAAAAATTGCCAAACAATGGAGACCAGGCAGAGGCAGATGGACGATGGGAAGGATGACCGATGAGCGATGACCGATGACATATATGTAGATAGGTACATCCCAGTCTTTTACGATTTTATTTCCAAATTGATTTTAATTATAATTTAAAATATATTTTCAAAATATTCCTTCTCCATCAGGGATGCGCAGAACTAATTTTTCAGAGTCGGAAGATAATTTAAATTCTGGAATTCGGAAGCTAAAATTTACGATTCCTCAGATCGTACAGCCAATTTGAATCATTTTTAAACCTATCGATGCCAAATATCGTGGTCATTTGGGCGAAAAGTGCAAAAATAGAAAAACGCCAAATGGGCGTTTGGGCACAAAGTGCAAAAATGGATATCATTCATGCAAATGCTACATAATGTCTAAAAATTCATTAAAACAAAAAGGTCTAAAAATAAAAATATTTTCTGTCCAATGAATTTTTCGACGCCCTCACAGTTGATCACCAAATTCATCACCTAACTAATCACCATTTAAATTTATTAAGAAACAAATTTATGGTGTGGTCTTGATATCAAACGGTCAAGTTATCAGGTAGTTATAATTTAAATCCAAGTTAATTCAAATTGGCTAACTGGCTAAAAAAATTATGGCAAAACTAGTCTTTTCGCCAATTTTTCAGTTGTGCCTAAATTTATAAACTAGTTTAGTTTGATAAAAAAAATGAATTTTTATAGTCTATAGCCTGATATCAAGGATATAATAATAAAAATTGTTTCTCAAGAAATTAAAAGGTGCTTAGTTAGGTAAAAAGGTATTTGAATTCTGAGATAGGAGAGTTAGGACTAGTGACATAAAGACATTTTTATTTAGAAAATATTTTTATTTTTGGACCTTTTGTTTTAATGAATTTTTAGACATTATGTAGCATTTGCATGAATGATATCCATTTTTGCACTTTTCACCCAAACGACATAGCACCGGGGTCAAACGGGTTTCCACTTGTTTGGACAGAGGTGGCCAAACATGTTCTAAATGCTTCAAACATTTGGTGCTCTGAAACATTTTCCGATGTTCGGACGATGTTTTTACCATGTTCGCACCAACATATACTGGTGGCCATGAAGAATGTTCCAATTTTCATATATTTAAAAATGATTTATAAGTTGAAACGAAATTAAAGTCAAAATGTCGCCTAAGTCATAAAGTCATCGCATTCGAAAACCTATTTTTCGCTCATTAAAAGATCAAAACTTAAAACAACAAATTTGTATAAAAATTACCCGATATTTTAGTTTGAATGATTTTTTTAATACCCCATAAAAAGAACGAAATTTTCCTTAAAAACTTGATTTTTTGAATTTTTCAAAAATTAAGAAAAATATCAAATATTTAAGAGGTATGAGAATTCCAAAAAAACCAAAATGCTGGGCATATTTTTCTATATATGTTTGCTTTTTAAAGTTTTTTGGTCTAACTATGAGTAAAAATTTTTTTTGGATGCGGCGACATTTTGGTTTGGTGCCATTTTGGATTGACGCATCTTTCTATTAATGTATGCATGAAACATACACAAGTTAGATGAAGAAAACATGTCATAGATAGAAGGAACAGAGAAAAAAGACAGACAATTCGCTTCAACTTATAGATTCTTTTTTTAAACATGAACGGCGTTGGAACATTTTTTGTGGCCACAGGCATAGTTTGTTGAAAGTTTCTGATCATAATACTGTACATATAACACCAATTAAAAGATTTGGATGTTTTTGGTCAATCAGGTGAAATTCAAATAGAAAATTATAAGAATAATCAAAACATAAATTCGACTTAAGTCCACCGAAAAAAAGATTTATCCTTTTATCGGGTTGAAATAACCATTTTTAGCTAAAAATACGGTATTTATTCAATTGATTTGTGAGTACAGATTTTCGAAAGGGCCTCTTAAGACATGACCTCTATTGTTATACCCACTGAGCTACGGATGGTCCTTCCAGTGGGGTCAGATCCATGAAACCCAGAAACTTCCCTGCACCCAAAAAGTTTTTAAACATTTCTAGGCCAAAAACTATAAAACGCAGAAATGTGTAGAATTTTAAGGCCCCACTTTTGGCCTTTTGTTTTTTCAGTTTCCTTGAAAATTTTTGAAATTTTGAGCTGGGTTCTATGAAGTTGTAGCCTTCCCAGTCCTTTACCCACTTCCTACCACGCCCGCTTCCTTCGGGCATCACACCCTACCATTCATCAATTACTCAAGGGTCATCCTGACTTTTTGATAGGGTTGACCCCGGAAAACTCGATTTCTTCAGATTTCCTTTCCCACCGCTAAAAAGTGACTGAATTGTGCTTTTTACTGCTCCGGGCCTTGTTATGCCAACAGCAGGTCATCTCCGGCGGCGTTTGCCCAATGAGTTGCTGAGCGAGATGGCCAACTTCATGCCCATGAAGCTCCTTGTTGGCCCGTACGCTCGTTTTGGTACGTCACGAGTTGCGCGTCAGGGCGCGCGTAATGAAGCATTGGCTTTGGATGTCTATCTGGAGCGGGTACGCCGCAAATATTATGAGAAAGTGGTAAGTGCCATAATTACGCAAAAATAAAGTGTTTTATTGTTCGAATTTTTATCCATAATGCTTGTGCTAATTTTTGAAAAATTTATTGTTGCGGTGCAGGGATAAGGAAAAACAAAAATTACAAACTTTAAGGAAAATGAATTTTCTGTGCTACCCGACATTAGGCGGATACGGGCATCCAAATCATACGACGAAATCGATCGGACGGGGATCGGGGGTGGTCAATCACACAGTCAATGACATGGAAAAATGTTAGGCGCCCGGTGGGACTTGAACCCGCGACCTACTCATTCCGTGAGATGCTCTTACCGACTTTTTTTCAGAGATCATCTGAACTTTGGGATCAGGATCAGATCATCTCGGAAAAATCCAAATTGTGAAAAATAAAATTTTTTTAAAGCAATATTGAGCATTTATGGAACTTTTAAAATGCAAAAATTAATTTGAATATTCCAAATACATTTCCACAGTGCTACGATTGAGGTTAACTTTTTTTAAATACTGATCTATTATTGTTTTTTCTACCCAAAAGATGGAAATGGATTTTTTATTTGAAACGAAAAAAAGAGTTCGTTGAAACGAGAGAATGCTCATGAAAAAAGTGTCGAAGAAAACGAAAAGAGTGCACATGAAAAAGAAAATGAGTGCCCATGGTACTGTGGCACGTCCGCTAACTTTTAGGTAGAAAAAACAATAGATCAGTAGATATAATTTTTGGAAAAAATTCAAATTTTGATGCAGATGCAACTCCATAGCCCCCAGCTGATTAGCCTCAGATAAAAACCATTTCTAGTTTTTAGAATTTCCTTTAAAAATTTTATTTTTTTCATAAACAAATTATTTTTCAAAAGTCAAAAAATTTCAAGGATATTCAAAAACCCAAAAAAGTCAAAGGGGGCTTAAAATTCAAAATACAGCACAAGGTTGTTCAACGAGTAGTGAACGTCAAAACTACAATTTTGTATGGTTTATCCCACCATCGACATGAATGTCGTTTTTAATTTCCATCGATATTTTACATCGCTATCGACGCGCCAACGATATTTTTCGAATTCCTTTTCTAGTGAAAAAAATATTTGTAATATTCCCTTTTTAAATGTTCATTTGTTGAATGGTTGTGGTTTAGTGGGTAATGGCGTGAGCTTGCGGCAGGGAGGTTCAGGGTTCGAATCCGTTAGAGAAAAATTATAATTTTTTGTTCAGAATTTATATATGTTGTAGCCGAAATTGAAATCAGCCGATTTCGAAATCGGCTAGCCGATATCGAAATCGATCGAGTAATTTTTTTCTTCAAAACAAAAACTTTTTTTTGAAGCTCCCTAGGCCAAAACTTTAAAAAGCAAAAATGTGCAGAATTTCCTGCTCTATCTTTCGGCTTGATTAGTTTTTCAAATTTTCCTGAAAATTTTTGAAAATTTCGAAAAATTCAATTTTTTAAAAATTTCAAAAAATTTCAAAATTTTAACCAAAATGCAAAAAATAATCAGGCCAAAAGATAGAGCATAAAATTCTGCACATTTTTGCTTTTTAAAGTTTTGGCCTAGGAAGCCTCAAAAAAAAGTTTTTGTTTTGAAGAAAAATCGATTTCGATATCGGCTAGCCGATTTCGATATCGGCTAGCCGATTTCGAAATCGGCTGAAATTTCGATATCGGCTACAACATATATATCACTGCTTGTTTTAGTTTTTTATTGTTTAAAATTAGAAAAAATAAAATTATTTTAAAAGTTTTAATAAACCAGAAATTTATTTTAAAAATCAGAAAATTTTTTGCAATCAACACTGCAGCCAGTGTTCATTGGCGGAACTAGAACCGCAGTACGAAACTTACATGTTAAGACATTCTGAATCTTTTTTTATCCAAATACACTAAATCTCCAACGAAAATAAATGCTGAAAATTATGCCTGATTTTCGATTTCAGATTTTTGTGAAAATTTAAAATTTTTTTCGTAAATTATGTTTTTTAAGTTCAAAAATTTCTTAAGGAAATTCAGAAATTTTAAAAAATTACATATAATATAAGAACTACATTTTAATGCAAATTGGCTGAAAATCTAAAATCATTAGTCTTCATTATTGTTCCACGATATACCTATAAGAAATATGACCGTTCATTTGAAAAAATTTGAAAAATATCGTTGGCGCGTCGATGGCGATGTAAAATTATCGATGAGAATTAAAAACGACATTCATGTCGATGATCCTTAAATCAGGGATGGGAAGTCTGCTTATTTCTAAGCAAATGCTTATTTTTGACCGAGTGACCAATTTTTCAAAATATGCCCCTATAATTGCATAAAAATGATCAATTTTCTTAAGAAAATAGGCATTAATTTTTCAAAATTTTCTCCGGCGGCCCCTATCGGGGCCGCCGGCACCCCTCAATACATAAACTGAAATTTCCTATCTTAAGCCAAAAATTGACCAATTTCTTAAGAAATGGGTTTCAAATTCTCAAAATTTTCTCCGGATATCCCATTGAGTGAATTTTCTTCAAAAATATCTTAAAAATTGGCCAATTTTTCAAGAAAAGGTCTAAATATTAAAAATTTCTCCGGTGCCAAAAATGATCAATTTTCTTAAGAAAATAAGCATTAATTTTTCAAAATTTTCTCCGGCGGCCCCTATCGGGACCGCCGCCCTCCTCCTGTAAAATAATAATAATTTTTCAAAAAAGGCGGAAATAAGGTCGCGAATAGACATCTTTACTTTTTGTAAACAGGAATTTACAGGAATTCATTCATATTTGCATTATTTTACCTTAAAATTTCTTATTTTTATTATTCAAAAGATATTTTTAGTGATTTTTGTGATTTTGCTTATTTTCGTGCATTCGCCCCAGCGAAATGCTTATTTTTAGGGTCAAGACTGCTTATTTCAGGAAAAAAAACTTCCCATCCCTGCCTTAAATCTACATTTCCTTTAATAAAATGTAGTTTTGTCGTTCCCTATCAACGAGTATCCATAAGTGGGTCAGCTCAATAGAACCCAGCTCACTAGAACCCAGAAACTTCCCTTCATTCAAAAACTATAAAAAGCAAAAAGGTTTAGAATTTTAAGACCCCACCTTTGGCCATTTTGGTTTTCCGAATTTCCCTGAAAAATCTTGAAATTTCCAAAAATTATCGATTTTTTGCATTTATTTCGAAATTTTCCAAAATTTCAAAATTTTTCAGGGAAATTCGAAAAACCAAAAAGGCCAAAAGTGGGGTCTTAAAATTCTACATCTTTTTGCTTTTTATAGTTTTGGCCTAGCAATGTTTAAAAAAAAGTTTTTGAATGAAGGGAAGTTTCTGGGTTCTAGTGAGCTGGGTTCTATTGAATTGTAGCCTCCATAAGTCCAAAGGAAAATTATATGAAGCGAATGATTTTCTCTTCTATCTTATATTGTCTTTTCGCGGCGAGGAAAAAGGAAAAGTGAGAGATAACATTGACAGACACTCTAAATTCGGTCAGAGAAAGTTCTTATGGATACCCAAATAAATTCCTCGATCTACTGTTCTAATTTTTTTCCACCCTGCAATGGGAAAAATAAAAAACCTCTGAATTTTTTTCCCTGCAATGGGAAAAAAAAGTGTTCGTTGAAACGAGACAATGTTCATGAAAAAGTGTTGAAGAAAACGAAAAGAGTGCTCATGAAAAAGAAAATGAGTGCTCATTGGTACTGTAGCACGTCCGCTAATTATTGGTACAAAAAAAATTACTAGAGTATATATTTCTTTTATCATTTTTGCGGCCACCATCAAAATAAAAAAAATTTTTGAGTGCTATGGAATTTCTTTTTTTTTAAGAAAGTTGATTTTTTAATGAAATTTTCTATGAGCCGCTTGAGAAAATTTTCATTTTTTTCCATAAAAATACCGTATTACCTCTAATAGAACGGCCGGCCGCTCTATTTTTCAACCACCCTCGAGAGGGCCGGTCTAATGAGGGGGCCGTTTTATTTTTTAACCATCAAAAAAAAATCTATAAATTCTAAAAAAACAACAAAAATTTACAAATTGTTGCAAAAACAACAAAAAATAAAAATGGGGCTATTTTTCGTTTTTTACCATTAAAGATTTTTATTTTATCGAAGCGAAAAACTCAAAAGTTTATAAGTACCGTAACAATTTATTTCTCTGTTTCTATCACATGAATATAAAGAAAGAAATAAGAAAACGGACTCGATCGTTTCATCCCCCACGTTTCATCGCCAGAGCAAGAAAAATCGTTATAACTCAGCTCAAATGCACCCTAGAGAAATGAGTTTGGTGTCATTAGATAGGCCTAAATGTCTGATATAAAAATGCAAAAGAGATCATCCAGATTGGCCAAGTGAGAAAAAAGTTATGGCCAAATCTTTGGCCAAAATCACGATTTTAGTGCCTAATTTGGCCACAACTTTTTTCTCACTTGGCCAATGATCTCTTTTGCTTTTTTATAGCAGACATTTAGGCCTATCTAATGACACCAAACTCATTTCTCTAGGATGCATTTAAGCTGAGTTATAACGGTTTTTCTTGCTCTGGCGATGAAACATGGGGGATGAAATGACCCCCACCGATAAGAAAATACTACATTGAATTTATTAAAAAAAAACTATCGCTTCGATTATTTGAAATATATTTTCAGCTAAAAACAAAAACTCGGCCCCTTTATACATAAAATTAAAATACTCTTTCGAGAGAAATTCCTTTTCTAATGAATCCCTTATTGTAAAATACTAGTACAGAAAAAATGAGTGAATTGAGAAAAAAATAAATAGTCAACAATATCATTTAACCAGCATGCTTACGCGTCATAAAATCGGCTACCTATCTGAGTTTCGAATGGTCTGAGTTTCGAAACAGCCAAAAGATCAAAAAATTTCATTTGCTTTTGGGCTAAAATGAATTTTTAAAATTTTTAGTTCTTTGATTACTTTTACCAATATTTTTATTTATTTACACATTATTCGGTTCTAATTTAGTTTAGATAATCGAATTTACTACTATAAATGAATGTGACCTTTTTGCAATGTCATGATAGTAAATGTTATGGTGATTTTCGAATTGGGCACTTTGCCAATTTGTTTTTCTCACAATATTTTGGGCAAACAGTTTTGGATTCCTTGCTGATCGCATAAGTTACTAAAAATAAAATCAAAATTCTATTGACACAAGAACCAGGGTTTTTACCTTCCCCACTCCTCCCCACCCTCACCCAACTCCATCGCATTGACTTGTAAAATATATTTTTTATAAATTGAATACAACAAAAAATATCAGAAGTAAGAGTGGTCCAAATTCATTGAAGAGTGGGTACCGGAAGTGTTGGGGACAGAAGGACCAGGGTTTTGGGAATTGGGAAAATCAAATGAATGAAGGTGAAGAGGAGAAACATGCAAATGTTCTGCATCATCTTCATTTCCACATCAATTTCCCGGTCATTTTCCTCAACATCATCTCCAATTTCTTCCTCTTCTGCTCCAGTTGTGTCGGCCACCAAAAATGATCTGACCAAAAATGATCATGTCACATGCCCAGTACTTTTTTCTTTTTTTTTTGACTCG
>LDKF01000171.1:2188-14084 GCA_001026735.1 Rotylenchulus reniformis | reverse complement strand
GCTAGGTCTAAGCAAAGTTAAGGCCTCGAAAACCCGAAATTTTGCAGTTAGAGTACCGACCCTAGAGTCCCAAGTTGAAAACTCACGTTTTTAGTGAATTTTGAGCTTAACATTCAACAAAGTTGTAGAGCGTATGGAAAAACATGGAGTAGTAACAAAAAAATTTGGTCTTGGGTTAGGCCTAAGAAATTTTTTTAGAAATTTCTAAAAATTCCGGGACATAAGGGAGCCTAAGGCATTTGTGCAAATTTGATGCTATTTTGAGCTGCTTTTTGGTACTCGGGGGTTTTAGAGGGTGGTGAATTCGATGGTGACGTTGTTTTGACTTAGTGTTGCAGCTGAACTGCTCGAACTTGATGGGTCATCGACGGGTTGGTCATGTTGCAGCGATTGGGCTGAAACTTGGCACACAGGGGTTTTCGATGATGCTGAATTCAATGGTGGTTTTGTTCGGCATGGTGCTGCAGTTGAACTGCTCGAACTTGATGGAGTGGCTGCCCTAGCAACCGAAGGTCTTTAAGCGCGAAGCGCTTTTCCAACGCAGGCGCTGCTTCCTACCCCGAGTAATACATAGAGCAGAGTTCGGGTACTGATTATAAATTTATAAATATTTTTTAGAATTGTGTATCTATATAGAGCAATGTTACCCGCGCGGTTTTCCCCTGCGTTGCGACTAGTTATTCATTTACATTTCACTATTCAATTTTTCTTCCACTTGTCTCTATCAAACTCTATACTCTATATTAATATTAACCACTAACATTTTTCCTTTGCCCATCTATCAATTCCCTAGGATGTCAGGGGGTTGAGAATTAAAAATTTTAAGATTTCATTGGCTGAACGTGGGAAGAAGTGAAAAAGAACAATGGGGTTAAGCATGGGGTATCTAGGCTTGGGCTTTTTCGGATTTTTATTTTTTTTATACTTACTCAAAAATTATTGAAATTTCAAAATTTTCGCAGAAACTTGTAAAACCTTGCCCAAAAATTCAGCATAATTTTCTGCATATTTTTTCCATTTAAAGATTTAAAAAAATTTCAATGATTTAAAATTTTTTTTATTTTTGTACTAAAAGCTGGTCCCAGTCAGTCCCGGTCCCGGTTGAAAAACCTGGTCCCGGTCCCGATCCCGCTTTTGCTAGTCCCGGTCAGTCCTGGTCCCAGTTTTTGCCAAAAGTCCCGGTCCCGCTCAACTCTAGTTTTATGCAAATGTTACATA
This sequence comes from Rotylenchulus reniformis, assembly GCA_001026735.1. Classification (NCBI taxonomy): domain Eukaryota; kingdom Metazoa; phylum Nematoda; class Chromadorea; order Rhabditida; family Hoplolaimidae; genus Rotylenchulus; species Rotylenchulus reniformis. The sequence goes on along the minus strand of LDKF01000171.1, from coordinate 12,866 downwards.
GATCACGTTTTATTATATTGAATTTTGAGGCTGGGATTTATATTACATCGGACACCATGGGTTATTTTACAAGGGTTATTTTATTGGTTATTAGTGACATCCCAGATTTGTTACCCATCAAATTATCTCAATCAAACATTTTGGGAATGGCACCAGCGGAACCTCCCTGAGCATGTCGAATGCCTGCATGTACACGCTGAACAGCGCGTGGGCCCGGCCGCTGTGGAACGCGGTCTCCACCAAGTGCAGGTAGTCGGCGAACCTATGGGAAAAGGAAAAAAGAAAAAAAGAAGAAAGAAAAAAGAGAAGAAAGAAAAAAGAGAAGAAAGAAAAAAGAGAAGGGTCCGGATCTGCTGTACCGCTGTACTCTGAATCTAGGGCCCCTTTAGTTTCGACATCCCCATTTTGGATGGTATATCCGCGAACCTGGTGGCACCTGCGGCAGGGCCCAAGCGGCACTGGAGCAGTCGGAGCAGGATGGCCGAGTAGCGCACAGATTCGGAATACAGTAGAGACTTGGCCCCGGGGGAGAGGCCATGTACGGCTGAACGATATTTTATGGTTTAAGCCTTAGAATAACTTTAAGCATTTATGGATTTTGATTTTTGTGTTTAAAATGTCCTTTTAAACGCCACCGGAATGCGAGTGCAGAATGGCCAGAAGCAGTCCGAACTCGTCCAACTCGCCGATCCTAGTCCTCAGGAAGGGAATCATTGATCCGTTGCATTCCCGGTCCGCAAATGTGGTCAATCTGAGGATTTCCGGGCCAAAATTGCGGTTCAGACTCATTAGTTTCGAATTCGGGGATTGCTATGCCCTTTGGGGGACCAACCAACCGATCATCACTCGCGTAATGCTTGCACCGGAACAGACTGATGGCCGTGAACCCATTGCGCTTTGACCATGTGCTGGCTCCCAGTTGGACGGAGTAGAAGGAGTTGAAGAAGACGGTGGAGGGCACGGCCACGTGGCGCACCAGGATGGCCTGAACCAAGATGGGGTTGGACTAATCAGGTACAAGGTATAACTGATTAGTCAAGTTGTCATTTTTCTTAAAATTGAGACATTTGGCCAATTTATAACATCTTTTTGAAACATGACAATTTGGGACATCTTCATGAAACATTATTGGGATGATACTTGGCCAATTTGGGACATCTCTGGAATGAATATTAGGACAATTTGGCACATTTTCCCATTGTACATCACTTGGGATAATTTGGGACAATTTTGGAAGTTTTAAAGTTTACCAAGAAGTGTTTGACAGTTTAGCGATACCTGGTCATTTAGGCTCAGCTTTTTGAAAAAGGGCATGGCCATGGTCATGCCGACGGCGATCAGTCTGTCCACAACAACCAGCTTGATCAACCACGGGTGCCCCAAACTGGTGTCCATCCTCTCCATTTCTGACACCAATTGGGCCGGGTCCATCCGGTCCAGAGGGTCCTAAATCGATGGATGATATCTATGGTATACATTTGTAATATTTCTTGTCCAATTAATCCCCATGATATCATACCATGAACTCGTCGGCATGGCCCAAAATATTGCTACCGGTCAGCAAATCGTCAAGACTTTGGAATTTGTCTAAATAATTGTCCGGCAAATGCTCAAAGGCATGCCAAATGCGCTGATGGCACTTGATCAGATGGGAGAGACGCCGAAGTTCCTGATTGTCCTGGCATCGATCAGTGATCAGAAGCTGAATTTTTTGGGATAATTAATGATTATGGCCAATTTTTGCACCTAATTTGAGGATTTGTTCATTAAACCTTTATTGTCATTATAACCCTCCCCTCGTCCTCCCTCCCCAATCCTCACTTTTGGCACTTCCATCAAAGTGCCATTATTCCCATCGGACTCTGCTGCAGTTCCGAGCAAATGCCGTTTCCGTTCCCGGAGTTTGTACAGGTAACCGGTGAGTTGGGGACTGGGAGAGAGGTTGATGTGGCGCCAGTTCTGAAAATTCGATAATTTTCTTGGGGATTCGAATCCGGGATTGAATCGGGAAAAACAAATTCGAACTTTCAGTATGTAAAAGTTCATACCCTAAACAAACCGACCATTCCGACCCGAAGACACTTGTCCAGCCGACATCCCCGGCACAATGATGGTGCGGATGCTCCATCACTCTTCCCTCCTCCTCCTCCTTCCTCCCCATTCCGGTTGACCACAACCTTACATTTCCGGTCCCAGTTGGCGCATGGCCACAGTTTGTGGCCCACAATGGCACGTCGGAAGAACAATTTGCAGGCTTTGGGGGAATTTTACGGGGGTTTTTGGCATGTTTTATAAGGGTTTTAGGGCAGCTTTAAGGGCCTTTGGATGTTTTGAACATTAAAGGGTGCTAATGCACATAAATCCTGTCCATTTCGGCATTTTCTGTGGTCCAGTATCCTGCTGAAGAAGCCAGCGGTCTGCCAAAAATTCATGTCACAGATCCCGATCCCGGATTTTTTTCACTTTTAAATGAACTTTTAAGAGGTTTTTCGTCTCTTAAAAAGGAGATAAATTTTTAAATTTTTCTTCAAATTTAAGGGATCAGAAGGCAATAAATTGCTAAAATGGTGCTATTCTATAGTGATCGGACAATACTCTTGACCAAGACATTTCAGGGTTTTTGCCGAAATTCGACATCATTCCAGGGATTCTTGCCCATCCCTATGAAGACCTTATGATCAAATTACCTTCACAACAGGACACCCCGTAATAATGGAAGTTGGCCGGTTTCCCGCATACAGCACACCACATCCGGTGCCTTCGGATCGGTTGGGTTTGGCTCATTTCGCAAAATAAAATGCCAAATTTAGTGATAATCCCAAAAAATCCAATAAAATTAATAAATTTGTATAATCGTGGCCATAAAGAATGCAGCAATTTTTTAAATATATTCTGAAGCGAAAGAAAATAGCATGCAAAAAAGAGAGAACTGAAGAGAAATAGTATGAGACAGAAAAAATATAAAGTAGAACATTTTTATGGCCATGAGTATATCAATTCTCGAAAGAGATAGGTACCATCCCCTAGCAGATGGAGTGCCAAAATGGCGAATTTTTTCTCTCAAAATCCATAAAAACAATGATTTGGCATCAAAATCAATGAATGCGATCTATGGGAGTGGCCATGGGCCTAGCTAATGGTGGGTGTACCTGAAATTTGAATCTGAAAATGTAATTTATTGGGGGAGAGGGAGATCGGAGATAGCCTACTAGATTGTGGAATCGAAATTTATCGCCGGGGAAGGGCCAATTATGTTGATCAACAAAATGTATGTGATCGATTGGGCCAATTGTGTCGGGATTTTGTCAATTTAGTATTTCTATGTACTGATCTGATTGATCACTGATCACCAGCAGTTCCTTCGCCCACTTTGCCACTGATCAGAGGATGTTGTGCAAGGAGGCGGCCAACAGGTTGATGTCCGATCGGAGCTTTATGGGGGTGAAAAGTTATAAACACCTTCAGATCCGCGAGGATCAAAGGACAAAAGTGATCAGAGTATATTTTTGGGGGAAAAACTCACCGAGTTGACGGCCAACATCAGCGACCGTTTGTTGTTCAGCACCTCCACCGACTCTGTGTAGGGATTGTAGCGGACCACGAAGGGCCGGTTCATGTTGGAGGTGAAGGTACTGTAAGGATGAGAAGAATTTACAGGGTCTAAAGTGCATCACTGGAGATGATAATTTGGTACCATCAGAGTTAAAGTTATAGCGATAAAGTCGCACGAAAAGACCGCAATACCCTAGAAATACCCTACGGTAACCAGGGCCTTACCGTAATTTCTGCTGGGCCTCCTCAAAGTTGCGGGTGTAGAAGTAAGCTGTCTGGAAGGTGGTGATCAGACACTCCTGGCGCACCACCCGGTCCGGATCGAAGCGGATGATCTCCGGGTTGCCCTCCACCGCGTGCTGAATTGGCCGAATTGGTTTGGCCACACCACCCGAACTTCCCAACCTGCAATTCGCCCGCACTCGAGAGAAGTCCTGAAATCAATAGGAAAATTGATAGACCAACAGATCATGGATCAACCACTTTTACCCTTGATCACCCTTTAAAATCTCAGACTATGATTTTTTGTATGATGTGTACATCTATAAAAAGTTCCTGATTTTTACAGGAGTATGTACTGATCAGATCTGCCGGCCAATCAATATTCCTGCTGATCAATATGCTTTCGATCAATCAACTTCTTCCTATTACCCTCCCCGATCATTCATCTTCCCCGTCATCTTCCCCTGTCCTCTCACCGGCTCCGTATATCTTGAACTGCTTCTTCTTCTTCTTGCTACTGCTGTCCATCTGCTTCTTGGCACTTTCCTCTTCTTCCGCACACCCATTGATCCCCTCCGTCTCCTCCACTGATGGTTCTTTGTGCTTTGGGGACGCTTCGGCCGAGCAAAGTCCGAATTCGATGGAGAAAAAGTATAACTTAGAAGGAAGAATTGGGGGGAAAATTGCAGCGAATCCCTTTGGATTGATTAGCCATTACCGTAGCCAACTGGCGCAGATCTTAATTTAGGGGAAAAGAATGTTTAAATCGTATAAAATGAAAATTTGGTGGCGGAAGAAACACGTTGGGTCATGATTTTATGGAACGAATGCTGCATGAAAAGTGGATGAACAGAAAAAAAAGATAGGTAGACGAGAATATGTTCTAATGCACCCTGCTTCGTGTCATAAAATTGAGAAACTTAATAAAAGGTGGAATTCTCGAATTCTCTGGCTTTTTGCGCCGATTAAATTAATTTTTTCAAAAAATTCAACCAACCAGGCACCAAAAATTGACCATTCATTGGTCAAATTTGAATTTGAGCGGAAGATATGGTATTGCGCGTTTTTCTTAAATTTGAATTTTGTTTTTTAATTGAATATTTAAAAGTTCAATTCAAGCTCTTCGATAAGCTAATAAATAAAATAGAGATCGGAAAAATTTCAAAACCTGGTTCTGGGGTTCGAAAAACCTGTTTTTCTGGGATTTCTGGGTTAAAACCCCAGAACCAGAAAACCCCAGGTCAAAATGGACCTGGGCCCAGGCTCTGGTTCTGGGGTTTTCGAAAAAGTCTAATTTCGAACATTTTAATTCATAAAATGGAAGAAACATGTGTAAAAAATAACAAGATAATTAAATTAATTTATATTTTACAAAATTAGAGATATAATTCAATTTTATTAAGAATTTTGTACTTTTTTTGAAAAAAAACTTTAAAAAATCGAATCGATGGTCTGAAAACCCAGAATCAGACCCCAGAAAGCCCCAGGTTTGCAGATCTGGGGTCTTTTTCAGAAAAACCTGGTTTTCTGGGGATTTCTGGATTAAAACTAGAGATCGAGGTTTTGAAAAAACCTGTATCTGTATTCTGTACCTGTACCCCGCGAACCGCCTGTACCTGTTTTTTCTGTACAAAAATACAGGTACAGAAAAATACAGGTCCGAGGAGCCCTGTATACAGACCTGTATCTGTATTTTTTCAAAATCATGAAAAATCATTATAAAAAATAAAATATCGCTTCATTTTCAACTTGTTATTAAAATTTATCATTTTTTGATGCCTAAAAAATAATGTCAACATAAAAAATTACCCAATAAAAATAAAATTTATTGGAATGGACTGATTGTGAGGGAGAGGTATAGTCGACGATCAAAAAATTTATTTCGATCTTTTTTGGTTTTAAAAATAGAAAGAACCTTATGTTTCTTTGTACGAACCATACGTAACGTTGTAAGGGTTCGGCCTATTAATGATAGTGATCTTCGATTAATTTTCTGGAATTTGGACCTTTTCTTAAGAAAAATGGCGTTTTTTTTTGGCTTAAGTCAGGAAAAATTAAAAATGAGGATGCGTCGGAATCATCTCTTCCAAAAACTTATTTTGCATAAATTTCTGCCATTTTTAGGGGTGTATTTTCTTGTACAGGAAATACAGGCATGAAATCCTGTATCTGTATTCTGTACCTGTACCCCGCGAACCGCCTGTACCTGTTTTTTCTGTACAAAAATACAGGTACAGGAAAAATACAGAATCCAAAAAAATGCCTGTATCTGTACCCTGTATACAGGAAAAATACAGGTCTGTATACAGGTACAGCTCGATCTCTAATTAAAACCCCAGAAAAACCCTAGACCCAGGAAAAACCCCAGAAAAAACCAGAAAACTCCAGATCTGGGCCCAACCCCAGTCCGATCTCTACTAATAAAACGTCAATTTTCCTCAAAAAACAATTAATTTTATTTAATTTTTTTTAGTTTTTATTATTTATTTTTTAATCTAATTTAAGTGAAAATAAAGTTTGTCTTGTATCCTATCCCTATTGTCTTGTCTTCTTTCTGCATTATAGTATATGTAAGCTCCAAAAATCCTGAATGGCAAACTTGGACAGCCTTCAAGTAATCGTTCCGCCACGATTGTTAGTAAGCAACAAACTTGACACCATTCCCGACAGGTGAAAGAGTGTTCAATCCTAACATTATACGCCATTTATACCTTTTTTTAAAATTTTCCCTTTGTCAGCTACACAGAATCTTTTGCGCCATTAGCACCAAATGAGCCCAGCGATTGGCGTATGGACTACCGCAGAAGCATCAGACCGGTCCGGAAATGGTACTGTCCGTTCATCTACTTGCCGTTTCTGTACGCCTACGCCTTCCTTGGCGCCTGGATTTTCATGGTTTCCATTTTTAAAATATTTTTCGAACCATTATTTGCTCATTGTCAGATGACTGAAGCATCGTCAATTAAAGATTTGAAGGACGAAACGGACTGCATTGAGTAAATAAGTATTACAATTATTGACCTAAACATTTAATCCTAAATTTTTCAGCAAAAAGCCGTTCACCAATCTCGTCTACGACGGAGTTCCCTATGCTATCAGTGTGTTCACCACTGTTGGCTATGGCAATCAGGTTTTTTAATTCTAAATTTACGGAGCGGGTCAACTGGGCGCCGCCAACTGGGCGCCAGCGACGATAAACTGGTCATAACTTTTTTATGGAAGGGCAGATTTTTTACATCTTGGTATTAATAAATAGCCCTGAATGTCTGCTACAAAAATACAAAAGAGACCATCCGGTTTGGCCAAGCTGAAAAAAGTTATGGCCAAGTTAAAGCAAAAAATCGTGGTTTTGGCCAAAGATATGGCCATAACTTTCTTTGCGCTTTGCCAAACCGGATGGTCTCTTTTGCATTTTTGTAGCAGACATTCAGGGCTATTTATTAATACCAAGATGTAAAAAATCTGCCCTTCCATAAAAAAGTTATGACCAGTTTATCGTCGCTGGCGCCCAGTTGGCGGCGCCCAGTTGACCCCGACCGTAAATTTAACATCCAATTCATTAATCTTGGTCATTCAATTTCTGAAAAATTTATATTATTATAAAAAAATTAAATCTTTCCACATTTAGGCCCCCGTGTCCGTTGCTGGCCGTTTGCTGACCATTTTGTATGCCATCATCGGCATCCCACTTTACTTTGCATTTGCCGCCGACTTCCAAGACTGGATGGACCAGGCCATTTTTGTCTGGCTCAGAAAGCTGGTTTGCCGCAAACGATTCCAGCAAAATCAACACATTGCTCGATGGAAGAAGTTCGTGGTCATGCTGATCGTCTACCTGGTTTACATGTTCCTCCAAGGTTTCATCACAATGGTGAATAATATTCAACAAATTCTTAACTTGCCAAGAAAATTAATTCTTGTCACGCTCTTACATGTCTTGCTCATACATCGCTTTATTTTTAGCTGGTCGAAAACAGTCATAAGTACTGCGACAAAGACAAACCCAAATGGAACTACTTGGACGCAATTTATTTTGTATTTCAGGTAAATGCTTTTTTTTAAATATTTTTGGCATTTTTTTCGCAGTCAGCGGCACTAATTGGCTTCGGAGATATGATGACTACGCGCAGCTTCTACCTCACTGTCCATTTACCGATGCTCACCATTGGCCAGGTGCTGCTCACTGGACTTTTCACGGCAATGATTGTATGTATTGATTGAAAATTTGGGAGGTGAAAACCCGGAAATTTGCTAATAATACTTTTATATTTTCCAAATTTTTTATCCATTGCATAATTTTCTCTTTTTTACCAGAAATACATCCGGTACAAATTCCCGAAATGGACCTGCTTATTTTGGAATTGGATGATAGCAAAAATCCGAAAGAATTGCAAATCCGAGAAGAAAAAGAAGAAGAGCAGAAAAGGACGAAAATCGAAGGACAAAACGAAAGAGAAGAAATCGTCGGAGGAACGACCAAAATTGAAGGATTACAATGAACTGAGCTTATTGAATAGGAATAGGAGCAAATTCAGCACAAATTCGAGTGATGAAGCATTAACGGCGAAAGAGGGGGTCAGATTTTGATAAATTTTTACGTTTGTTATAAGTCATTTGTATTATATTTTATTGTTTTTAATCTTATTGTATTTTGTTAATTAATTGATAATCAGCAAATTTTAATAAATATATTCAACTTACCGTCCTCAGATGCACCGAGGGAGGCCTTAAATGGGTACGGATCAGTTTTATTCTATTGGAATGGGAACTTACCAGTCCAATCTCCTGCGAAAATTGTGCAAAATCTAAAAAATTTGACAATATTCTATATCTTGGGGAGGGGAAGACTTGCCCGGATCAGCGAAAAGAGCCATATGGCCGATCAGCTCATGGACTGTGTCCGGCTCGGGCGTGTAGAACGGGTCCGCATGATGGCGAATGTATTGGGTGCAGTTGAACACTCGAACTAAGAGAAGGCAAAAGCTGATTTGGCAAGAAATAAGGGTTACTCACAGGCCAGGCCGGCCAGGAAATCCCGGGCACTCAGGTAGCCGGCCACGGGACGCACGCGGAACCCGGTTTTGGCTGAAAACCGTTTTGAGCACCCTTATCGGGTGAAAATAATTCAGCTTAAAAATTTTTTTCTGGACCGGAACCTTTCAAAAGATAGAAATACTTGTCCAAATTTAAGTAAAAATCGCTAAAAACTTGTATCAATTTTCCACAAATTTCTTTTTGCAATTTCCTGTTTCTTTACACATGGCCGCTGTCAACGTTGGGAAAATCAGCAGAGATGGAATTGATTGTCCCATCTCCCGCAGTTTCCTCTCCCGCCAATCAATGACACGAATATTTCTTATTTTCGTCATTTTCCAATTTTTACAACAATGGGTCCCATTTTTTGCTCCTCGTCCTTCCTGCCCATTGTGTTCATCCTGGCCGGATTGGCCATTTTCGCCCTATATGGTCATTTTGATGAATTTTATCATGTTTATTATTTTTTCATCATTTTCAGTGCTTTACACCCTGGGAATTCTGCAGATCATAAATGATAGGAGAAAGATGGGGAAGAAGAAAGAGGAATGAGGTGGGGTTGAAAATTATAAAAAAATAGTGACCCATTTTGTATAAAATTGTCCCCAAATGAAAAAATGGCCAAAACCATTTGATTTTTTGCCAAAAACCTTAATCCCTCCATTTTTGCACATAATTCCCCGCACCTTTCAGGAAGCGGCTGACATCCTCCAGCTGCGGGATGTTGTCCTCACTGTAACCACAGTGGCGTTCCAACAGCTCGAAGTTATCCAGATACTGCTGACAACTGATCAAGTTGGGGAATTTTGGAGGATTCGAAGGACGAGAAATTCTTGAGATTTACGCGTATTTTCGGTGCAACTCGCGCAACTTGCGATAAATCACTTTCCTGTAAATTTTGCGATAAAATTGTCCCAATTTGGCCATAATGTACAAATATTGGCCAAACTCACCAAGTTCGCTTCTCGCTATCCGTGAACTCCACCCGCGGAATGGGTTGTCCCCTGGAAGGGTAACCAGTTGGATCTTCGGTGTCCTTCCCCTCCCTCTCAGCTCACATTTTGTAGTTCATCGCCAGTTCCGCGAACATCATCCTCCGTCGACGGTACTCGTCGTCCTTGAAGCCCTGTATCATAAGATATAGCGTGGTTTATTTTCGCAATGATAATCATTTTTGGCACCGGATGGTCCGCGTCCAGGCCGGCCCCGTACATGATCACGCGCTTGGAGCAAATGTCCAGGTCGAAGATGGATTTGGGGAACCACGGGGCCCCCGACAGGGCATCTGAATGTTGACAACGACAAAATACCGTAATTCGTCATCCCCCATTGTTGATCCCCCGGGTTCATATTCAAATTCTTAATCCGAGATTCTTAGGACTCTTAAGACTTTGAAACAGGAGCATACAACCTCAATCATCACATGAGTCTAACCAATCTTGGTAATTATGTGTTGTCTTGATCCGATTCCTTTCTACCTGCCGATCCGGGATCCGTCGGTTCGGCGGCCCCCTTCGGGGACACGGTCCTGGTCAGCTCGTACACCTGGAACCCCGACCGTTTGATGGCCCTCAGCACATCTTCGCTTCCGCTGACGATGCCCTGCTCCAGTTCCAGCTCCAACAACACCTCCAACTCATCGTCACGGTTCCCATCCTTGGGGTCCCGCGACTCGAAATGTTTGACTTGGACGCCCCTCTGAACCGAAAATTTTTATAAGGTCCATAGAATTGGTATAGGATAGAAAAGAATCCGGAACGGAAGGGTATGGATCAGGGGCAGCCAGAGTCCGTTCCGGAATCGGTCTCACCGGCAGCGCGGCCAGCAGTTTGGTCAGCGCGGGCACCGCCCGCTGGGCCCGCACCACCAC
>LDKF01000170.1:95446-110333 GCA_001026735.1 Rotylenchulus reniformis | reverse complement strand
TTTTGAAAATCAAATTTTCGTTTTCATTAATTTTCGCCTTGAATTTTTTTCAAATGACTATAGGGGTGTTTAATCACCCTCCCAGTAGTATTAAGAATTTTCTGACTTTGGATTTGAAAGAGTTTACAAGGGCCTTAATATGGAATTTGCATATGTTGCAGCAGTTTTTGAATTCTAGTTTCTGCCGATTTTTCAAAACGGGAAATGAGTGCGGTGTCTAAAACCAAATTTCCTACTATCCAAAATTTAGCTATGTAGAATATGTAAATGAAAGTTTCTTCTCGATTTTCGAAAAATCTCGCGTCGATCCGGTCTCTAATTTAAACAAACCATTTTATTATCAAAAATAAAAAATATAAAATATAAGAAAAATATATAAAAATATATATATATATATAAGGCCTAGGCCTTATATTAGAGAGAATAGCGGTATTTGGTAATGACATGCAATTTTGTTTTCCTATCGGTATGACGAGATTTTTTGAAAGTTGCCTAAAATTTTCATTTGTTTGCAGAAACTGCGCAAGCTGACCTGCACTATCCGACGCGAGGTAAATATTGACGAGATTTTTTGAAAGTTGCCTAAAATTTTCATTTGTTTGCAGAAACTGCGCAAGCTGACCTGCACTATCCGACGCGAGGTAAATATTGACGAGATTTTTTGAAAGTTGCCTAAAATTTTCATTTGTTTGCAGAAACTGCGCAAGCTGACCTGCACTATCCGACGCGATAATAACGCGCTACAAAAGATTTGCAAAATGGCCTACTCATTCCTGCGCAGTTACACACCCAGTGGCAGGCTGAGAAAGCTGTTGCAGAACACGGAGAGCCCCCTGCTGGAGTTGGAGCTGTTCGAGCATTGTCCGCCCGAGCTGGAAATGGGGCAGAACAGCAGGATCCGGGTCCGGAAGGAATATTCGGCGGAGAGCATCAGCCAGCAGATGTTGCGCCACTTCTGGGCCAGGGCCATGGACTCATCAGTGGCGTAAGTTTTTTAAGAAATTATTTTCAATTTTTGTACTAACAAGTTTTCAATGAAAATCGCATTTTGGCGCTATTTGGAAGAAGGTAACTTTTGAAAACCCAAAATTTAACAGGGGGACACTAATCATTTGATAACCAAAAAAACTTTTACCTTTTTAACTACTTTTAGAGCAAAATAGTTGCAAAAAAATTATCATTTTTGCCGAAAAGGGGGACCCTTTTAATGGGTTTCAAAAGTTACCGTCTTCCAAATAGCGCCGGCATTTTTCTTTTTTTTTTGAGAATTTAAGGATTTTTTCTGAATTTTCCCATAATTATACATTTTTCTGATTTCTTTTTTAATTTGACTTCTTAGCTACCAGCTTTTTATAATTTCTCTTTCTTTTTATTAGTCAAATTTTGAGAGATTTTTTTATTTTAGAAAGATTTTTTATTTTACAGGCAGAGAGATTTTTTATTTTAATTTCATAAAGTTTTTTCACTTTTTATTTTCCTTTTTATAATAAAAATCGAAATATTTAAATAATTTCTCATTCCGTTCCTCTAGTGATCTGGACGAGTTGGACAAATGACGGAGAAGAGGATAATGGATTTCGAATTTTTTAAATTATATTATTTGATTTGAAAAAAATATATCGAAATTTTGATGAATAATATATGACTATATATTTATTTTTGGTACCTAATGGAGCCCATTTAAGAAATTGAAGGTCACATTTTGCACATTTTTGCGTATAAAACTATTTTGTAATGGTTGTTTTTGTTCTTTATGGTCCGTTTCTAATTGAAATTTCGAATTGGAATGCTGGCAAAAGAATGGGGGCTAAAGATCAACAAGGCGAAACCTTGGCAGAATATTATTCCAAAAATTACAAAATAATAAAATAAAATGGATTTTTTATGCAAGATCTTACGTGTTTATAAAGCAAAAAATCAACAAATTGTACCAAAATAAAAATCTGAATTAGAGTTCAGAATTTTAAATAAACCAGTACCAGTAGTCGAGGATTAACAGTACACAATACTCAATATAGAAATAATGTACGGATTTTAATATCGTTGGGTGAAAAACCAGTAGAGAGTATAGAGTATATTACGTATAAAATACGTTCCGAAAGGTATGGTACTGTTTTGAACTCTAAAATCTACAGTAAATATCCAAAATGGTCAAGTGGCATTGTCCAAAAAAATGTCACCAAATTACGTCCAAAATTGTCCAAAAACAAGTTTGTTTCCTTAAAAATAATGGGTGTGGCACTTGTGTTCCTGTTCGTTGAATTCATGGTTAGTAACAATGATTGTCTATGGACACTGGACTTTTGCCAATTTTTCCATTTTTAAAGTCCAAAAATATTTTCGGGAATAATCTGTTCGATGAATTCAAATTCGGCAAATTCCGCCCCATTTTTTGTACATACCTTCTGAAAATATGTCTGTCTGATGACAAAACAACCGCAAAAATATGTAGGAAGGGAAGGATTTTCGTCAATTATTTTAACATATACTGCGGCACACAACGCCTAATGGGACGAAACATCTAGAATGCGAGAGAAAACATAATAAAAATATCGTATATTGCTTATTTATTTGTATAGCATTATTTGAATCTAAATTGGAGACCGGCGTTTTCGAACAAAACAGGAGAAGGAGACAGAATACAAGATTTTGAAAATTACAGGACAGGATCCTGCTACAGGATTTACAGTATTTATCCTGTACAGGATTTATCAGACACAGAATTAATCCTGACAAAAATCCTGTAAAAATCCTGTACATAGAACAGCTCAAGCACTATATTATTTATTCTATTTTTAACTGTTTTCAAGGTATTTTCCAGTGTTTTGAAGTTTTCTGGTGAATAGAATTTTAAAAATTAGCTCATTGTTTGATCGCTATTATCTGCAGATTTCTCTAGCTCTGTAAGCATAATTTTTTAGAATTTACTTATCTTAAAAATTCCTTGTAAGACGAAAAACAATTAACCTTAACAACCCTATATATATCCTGTATATACATAATACATTTAAAAAATGCCACTATTCTATTTCCCCAGCTCCTCACTCAAATTTCCTCAATTTTACGAGTGATTTTCAACCGGTCTTCTTTAAAAGTTATTTAGTTGTGTGTTTCGCCCTCTGGCCATTTCGAGACCCTCAACCCCTCGACTTTTTTGGATTTTTTTTTTGTTTAGTAACATTTATTTTGCGCTGATTGATGTTCCGCCAATTCGCACCTCTTAATTCGATGATGTGATGATGGTGGTTACACAAATAATTAGTAAGGACCGACCATAAGGACCCCCCCTTAACCAAAAAAGTTCAATCACTCTCCTCATCAGCCCTATAAATACAGAAAAAAATTGTCCATTGTTGTTATACCCCTCCCCCACTCCAATTCAATCCTGGAAAGAAGAAAATTTCCCAATTTTAGTTTAATAAAATTTTGCTGACTCATTCCTCCTCCTTTCATTCGGTCCTGAACAATTGGAAATAAAATGAAAACATTTTTTGGAAAGTTTCGGAGATGAAAGATGAACATTTTAGACCCTTATTCCAAAGTTTAAAATGTAATTTTTGGATTTTTGATTTTTTCCAAAAAATGGAAAAATTTCAGCTTAAAGTTTTCGGGAATTTTTAGTCTAGTTTTCTCGAAGTGGAATTTATAAAAATAAAAAATGAAATCAATGTTTATGCTATCTGGAAATTTCGAAACGATTTTACCCCATTTTTTGGTCTAAACAAGTAATAAAGAGGATGAATTTAGGCAAAAAGACGGATATTAATTTTAGAAAAGCGCATTTTTGCATGTCCTTTTAGCATTTATAATATTGAGTTTTTGAAAAATTTTAATTCATTAGTTTCAGAATACCAATTTTTTACCCTTTCTGAAATTATTTCTCTCTTTTTTCTCATCCTCAATTTAAATTATTTATTTGTTTTCAAAAATCAATTGTTTAGGCGAATTTTCCCTAATAAAACTATGATCCACCCGATCAATATTCCGGAGGACCTGTTTGCCCCTAACCCAGAACGCCCCTTTCCGGAAGTGTTCCGGAAGCGCACACCTTTCGCGGTCGCAGGCTACGGTGTGGACGGACGTGCGTTCAGTGCCGAAGGCGCACCAGTGGAGCCGCTTTCACCTGGAACCCACTGGAAAAACACCTTCTTGCGTTCCTTCATCCGACGTCTCGCGATCAAGCCGGATAATGACGTAGGCGTAACGCACCATCCGCTGGTGGACATTGTGGATTTGAGTGCGTCTCCTTCAGCCGATGCATTACAGGAGAAGAAGATGGAACGAGCGCAAGAAGAGACGCATCAAAATAAGCAACCACAGAAAGCAGCTGAGGAAAAAACGCAACAACGGGAAGAAACGGAAGAAACGCAGCAAATATTGAAATCGAAAAAGACACAATCACAGAAGGTAGAAGCGGAAGAAATGACGCACCGAGGACGTGCCGGAAGCGTTCCGGACCGCCCGACGTTGGAAAATGATGATGAAGATGAGGACGATGACGAAGCGGAAGGTGACCAACTCGTGCGCGCTGGCTCAACCTTGCGTCGACATCACGGAGCTCCGGAATGGCAACGCGTCAGCCGCAAGACGATCCGTTCCATTCTGACCCGTTGTTGCGGTGATGCGTGCGGCGACGAATCGCAACTGCAGGAGTTCGCGCGCTTCGACTTTTCTCAATTTACGCACCTGTTGCTGGACAGTCATGACGTCAAAAACGACGACGTCAAGACGCATCAGGAAGGCGAGGAGGTGGAGCTGTTACCAGAACAGCTGGGCAGTCGTTTGTGGACCTGCCGCCGTCGCGCGACTGCATCCGCAACAAGTCGCGCAAACATCCGATTCAGTGTTGCCTCGGTGCGTATACTGCCCGCAAAGTGCGTACGCATCGGCATGGTGGCGCATCGCAATAATGATGGGGCCGGAAGCGTGCCGTGCGGCGCGTTAACGCTGCAGGTATGGGGACGCACGTGGTTCAGTGGTGTCTATGTGGAAAATAAGGGATGTGGGTTCAAAACCGATTAAAGTATTGAAAATAGGTACTAGCCAAAGCCTTAATTTCAAACAGAAAAAGGTCCTTAATATACATGGGAAAGGGGAGGGGGAGTCGACCAAAATTTTTACGAAGGGGGTCGGCCAAATTTTTTACGAAGGTAGGAGGGTCAACAGAAAAATTTTTTATGAGGAAGGTAAAAACTAAAAATGGTGAAAAATTTTTATTGCAGAAATTTCACTGTTTTAAGGGGTGCCCGGCGACCCTTAAATTTTTAAAATTTGGACTCTTTTCTCGAGAAATTTCAGTTTTGAGTGGTGCCTTGAGAATTTGGACCATTTTTATTTTAAAAATTGGTCAATTTTTTGATTACCCTCACCACCTTCGTACGAAGGGGTACCCTTTTTGGGGTCCCTTACGACAATGGTAGGAGGGGGTCGACCCCCCCCCCCATAACATTTATGGTCCTTAACCTGGTATTTTTAGGCCCATACCTGTAAAAAAGATTGTAAGACATTTTTAGGACTAATTAAATTTTTTAGATTGAAGTCCATGTGCATTTGGCCAACGCCTGTGGCGAAATTGGCCAATGCCTAAAGGTGGTGGAGGACCAGCAAACTGAAATTTTAGAAGAGGATAAAGGTGAAAATTTTTCTTGGAATTTTTTTGAAATTTTAAAATTTCCAGACATCAAATTTGTGATCAACATCAAGTTGGATCAACGCATTCGCAGTGCATTAAGCGATGAAAAGAACAAATTTTTGTTGATCACTGTCCATGGAAAATTGAGCAAATGTTGATCATTGATCCAAATTTTTTGAAAATCTTTTTTATTGTCCCAGAATAAAAAGCTACTAGCCTATTAATTTTGGCGCAAAAAATGGTTTATCTCTGTAAAAATGGATTTCGGGTCAAAATTTAGAGTTTTTGGCCAATAAACAAGGGTGTTTTGTTGATTTATGAAAAAGGGATTTTATAGTACTCTGTAATTCGGTGAAAATTTTAATTTTTTGAAGAGTCCATGGTTTTTGAACACCCTAAACAAATGGAATAATATTGATCAGGAAGATTTTCGGAATAACATACGGTTGTATGTATGTAGAAATTTACGGTATTAAAACCAATTTTTTGATCATTTTTATAGATAAAAATGTTTTTATGATTGCAAAAATATGTTGTTGAGTGTGAAAACAAATTTTGATAAAAATTACAAAAAAGGATCGATCAGCTGGCAAAAATCAATCAAACGTAATACCAAAGAAAAAAGTGATATGGAATTGAGCAAAATTGTAAAAATTGCAAAAAAACTAAAAAATCATTTGGCAATTAAAACGGACGATAGCTGACTCGGTGCTTGACCAGCAACGCATTGCGTAGCCGAGCAGAGATGTGGGGCCAGTCCAGCAGATCGGTCAGCTGGAAAATGGGGAAAAATATTTTCAGGCAAAAGGATTTGAACCGTTAAATCACACCTTTTTACTACGCTAAAATTGCTTAAATTGCGACTCAATTTACAGGTGAAAGCGTTTGAAAATTTATTATTAGGCTTTGTGTATGAAGTATGAACTCGCGCTTAAAGGTAAAGATTTGGACAAAAAATGATTTAGTTATTTTAGGCTTCTACTGGATTAACCTGTGATTTCTTCATAGAATAGTCCAATGAATTCTTAGCTTGTTTCCTGAGTTGATTAAAAATTAAAACAAAATAATATTTATTGGTAAATCAATTGAACAAGCTAATAATTTGAAAAAAAAATTTAAAGGGCTTATGTTTGATGATTAAATGGACTAATAATTATTAGGCCATATTATAATAAAAAGGAGTGAAGCCAATAAGCTGCTTAATTTTCAAAAAATCTTTTCAAAAAAAATCATTTATACTAGTATTGTTTTTCTACCCAAAAGTTAGCGGACGTGCTACATTACCATTGAGCACTCTTTTTCTTTTTCATGATTACTCTTTTCGTTTTCTTCAACACTTTTTCATGAGCATTCTCTCGTTTCAAGAACACTTTTTTTCGTTTCAAATAAAAAATCCATTCCTAACATTTAGGTAGAAAAAAACAATTTTACAGTAACCCACCTCCACCATTGCGGTGTGCAGCGAGATGGCGGACAAAGTGCCGTCATAAGTCTTTTCGTCGGCGAGCTTCTTCAGCGCGCGCAGTGCAGTGCCGTAGTGCGTGTGTGCCACGGCATGCTTGGCGGTGATCAGGAGGGCCTGATTGGTTAGAGATGGAATAGCAACTTAAGCTCATGATCATGGCATAAAAAATTGGGAGAAATTTCAAAATTAAAAAATCTCCAATATAAAAAAACAAGAAATTGAATAGAAAAGGTAGGTAATGAAGAAGAAGAACCAAAAAATTTATCTAGAAAAAATAAATAAAAATGAAAAAAATGGTCAAAATGAGTAGGGTTTTTATATGTTTTTGATATAAATTTTAAGGAATAAAAGAACATTTTATTATATTTATAAATTATATTTATTTAGAAAAAATTTGAAAAAATTCTTTTGCAACTCACCTTCGGGTCATCATCGGGTATCCATTTGAGTAGTTGTGTGTACGCTTCGTCGAGTTCCTCTAAGGTTGTGATCCCAGTGGTGGTCTCCTTCAAATTTTGAAAGTTTGTTTAAAACGAAAAATTCAAAATACTGAAAAGATCAAAATTTAGCTTATTTTTATAAAAGCCATTAAACGATAGAAATCCTTAAAAATCGGCATTTAATTTCCCAAAATTTCCACAACAGACCGGCTCCGATTTTTGTTGTTGCTGTTCTCCTTCAAGTTCGGCATTCATCTCCTCCAAATGATGCTGGAACTCCTCCTGTGGCACTTCCTCTTCCTCCTCAACCACCTGTGTAAAAAATTCTATAAAAACAAAAATAAAAATAAATAATAATGAATAAAAAATAAAAATAATAAAATAAAAAATTTTAAACCAAAATTAACATCGAAAAATGAATTTTCCGCGTTAGGGTTTTTCCGTGCAATTTTTCACGCTTTTTTATGCATGAAAATGGATTTCACAAGAAAACTTCTTCCCCCCCCCCCATCCCATCGAAACTCACCGGAGGCTTGTCCTCCGTTACATCCGGTGCCGTATCAGTTGTTTTCTTCTCTGCCTCTTCCTCCTCACTTCCTTCCGTCCCTCCGTTCTTTTCATCCGCCTCCTCTTCCTTCTTCTCTTCGGTTTCTTCTGCTTTGTCTTCCGCCCCTTCCTCTTCCCCTATTTTGGTCTCGCAACAATGCAGTCCTTTCCGGAATGCCTTTGGAATCTCCTGCGTGCTAACGCGCAGGTGCGCGTCCGCAACTGCATTGGCACGCGCGCAGAGCGCATCGATGATGGCCGACTTGCGCTTGGCCATATCGCTGGAGGGATAATACAAATTATCAATTGATTAAAAATCCAATGCTTAACCCCTCAGCATTTTATTGGAAAATTTTATGGAATAAAATCAAGAAAAATTAGACCTCTAAAAATCATTAAAAAATATTCCATCTTTCTGACCCACCTTTTGGCCAATAGATCAGCCTCGGAGTGGTCGATGCGAGCGCCATAGAACATTTGCACGGCCGGCACATCTGCAAGCTCGAGTATGCGCGCGCTGAGCTCCAGTATACGCGAGTGTGCCGCTTCCGCCTTATCGCGAGACTTAGGAATAGGAAAATTTAAAATCAAAATTTTGGTAAATTTATAAATAGATTTGAAATTGAAAACACAAATCTCTCTACCTTTTCGGCATCCGCTCCGCCCTCCTTGACGCTGGTTAGCCGCTTCAGTTGGGCCAACATCAACGGCAAACAGTCCGGGTACTCCTTGGTCAGTTGCTGGAACAGTTTTTCCGCAAAGTCGTCGTCCACCACCTTGGCCAAAAGCTGGATCTGTTGGTCCCTCAACATTTCTTAAAAAAATAATTAGGCAAAATTTTGAAATTTTTGAAAAATAATCCCACCCTTGTACTGCTGCTCGCCGAACTGCTTTCCCTCGTTGTCCTTGCGCTTCTCAATGCTCAGCGTGGGCAACAGCGGTTGCAGTTTGCCGTTTTTCTTGCCGTGTTCCCCGAGAAAGCAGTAGTGTGCCGGAAACTGCACACGGCGCCGCAATGGCTGGTTGTCTGTCTTGCCGAGGCAAAAACTGCCGAAAAGGTAGTCGCCGGTGACCGCCAACCCCTTTGGCAACCTACAAGAAATAATTTAAAGAATTTGAAAAATTTCTTCTAAGAAAGTTTTCAGAGGGTTTAAAAAAGAAAATTTTAATTTCTAAAGGAATTTAAGTTAATAAGAAAAATCAGACTTTAAAATTCCTACTTGTCCTCCGGAATTGGGGCGAAGAACACGGTGCACGATTGGCCCGGACGGAGGCCGAATCCGTTCAACTTTCGACCCTCTCCGGTCATCGCCCCGGTTGCATAGAAATAAGCTGCATCGGTGGTCAGCGGCGGGGACAATCGCTGTAAAATTTAAAAATGGTTGGTTGAAAAAAACGATTCTTGGTGGTTGAACGATTAAAGGATTAAACTAGGGCAATGGGGGCCTGTGATTCCTATCACGTAAAACCTACCAAAAAATTTTTCAGGAATTGAAGAAAATAAAAATAAAAATTAGAAAAAGTTGAACAAATTTCTAAAGAAAATGATTCTAAAATTTATTTTGGCTGCGCTTATCGGGACTATTTGGATCCCTAAAAAATTTTCAGGCTAAATCCCGGAAATAGGTAGGCTCAAGTCTGAGATGCAGAACCTCATTGCCTCATACCAAAGATCAAACTTTTTTTGCCCTCATAAAACATTCAAGGACACATCATTTTCAACCGAGGCCATTATTAACTCCATTATTAACTCTGTGATGCCAACTCAAATATTTTTCTTGTCATATGGTCATTACGACGGTACGATAATGGCCATTGGAGGGCTACAGGTCCCAAGATCCCAGGACCGAAGATCCCAAAAACTTCCCTTCATTAAAAAACTTTTTTTTTAACATTGCTAGGCCAAAACTATAAAAGCAGAAAAGTGTAGAATTTTAAGACCCCACCTTTGGCCTTTTAATTTTTCGAATTTCCCCGAATTTCCTTTGAAATTTTAAAAAATATCGATTTTTTGCATTTTTTTTTCGAAAATTTCAAGATTTTTCAGGGAACTTCGAAAAAACCAAAAGGCCAACAGTGGGGCCTTAAAATTCTACACCTTTCTGCTTTTTATAGTTTTGGCCTAGCAATGTTTAAAAAAAAGTTTTTGAATGAAGGGAAGTTTTTGGGATCTTCGGTCCTGGGATCTATGGACCTGACCCCCATTGGAGGGGATCATACGTGTAAAAAGCCAAAAATCCTAATTCCTGTTAATTTCGCACCTGTTTGGCGACCACCGGAGTGTCCTTAAAACGTTCCAGAAATGCCACCGAGTGGTGCCGAAACTGTGCCAACAGGCGGTAGTTGTGGCCCGCGGCGGTTTTGTCCAGCTTGAAGACGGCCCTTTCCGGATAGGCATTTGTGGCACCGCAGAACTGCTTGGAGGCCGTGAATAGCTGCAGGGCATAGCCGCAGAAGGGGCTCTCGTACAGGTAGTCGCTGATGCCGGGCAACTCGAACATGTACTCCGCCGATTTGGGCACTGAAAATGGGAGTAGAAAATAATAAAATTGTTTTCCGAAGATCTAATTCTCTGGGAAATAATTAAAAATTATAAAAATAAACATGAATATAGACCGGAAGATCGGTCAAAATCTCGGTTCTAGATGAAAATTAGTCGAGATTCTCGGTCGAAATCTCGAGAAGTAAACAGAGTTTAGAGATCCAAACGGGAACGAAATCGAGATTCTCGACCAAGCATGATCAATTCCCAAGGTTTTTTTCAAAAAAAATGAATAAAATAATCCCATCTAAAAAATGATAATTCTTTAATCAAAAAAAGTTCAATATATTGTTTATTTTCCAAAAAAGCCAGATTACTGAAGTTTTCTATAAAACCATGGGATATCTCTATCTGTGATTTAAAAATTTTGTAATTAAATTAGAGACTTCTAAATAACGCCATTAAAAATAATTAAAAAGGGAAAATAAATATTAAAAAAGTATACGAGCATCAATAACTATGAAAACTTGATTTATTGATAAAAAAATTTATATCATTCACCGCTGAAGGAATAGGTCAAGTTGAGCGCAAAAATTTGTTGTCCATCGATCCAGCCATCTCGATCACCCGGCACCGGTTTGATCTTGGCTTCAATCGGACGCATTGGATGGCACAACTGCCGAAAAGTGATCACCGGTTCCAGCTCCTCGTAGCGCAAACTGTTGTGTATCCGCACAATGTGCAGGTTGTCGGAGGATAACTGCAAAAAATCGGGGAATTGTTCGAACTTGTACCGAGAATCATATATGTTATAAGGGGATCGACCCAACCCTCCTATGTAAAGGTCTTGAAAAGCATTTACGACCCAGACTTTTGCGGCCAAGGTTAAAAGACATTTGCGGCCCAAGGCTTTTGCGGCCCAAGACATTTGCGGTCTAGTTAAAAATGTGGCCAAAAATATTAAAAATCAAAATTAAAAACAAATGAAAGAACAACTAAATATAAAATTAATTGCAACAATTTTCCATTAATTCCACTCTTCAAATCATCAATGATAAAGAGAGAGGGCTTTTATTTATTTATAAATTTTATATTCAATTGTCCAAATGGTGATTCGAATAAAGTTACTTTCAATTTAATTATTTAACTTTTATTTTATGGGCCGCAAAGGTCTCAGCCGTAAATGTGCCGCAAATGTCCCATCATCGGGTCAGTCATGCCGTAAGTATTTTTCTATGGCGGTTTTTATGACTCATGCTCATGGACAAAACACCGTATTAAAAACTACTATGTACTGATATCTTGGTAAATTTTGGACATTCTTATGCCACATTCCAACGAATTTTCCCACCAAATTCACTGGCGAAGATTCCGGTCTGGCGCCATGGAAAGAAAAAGTGAAGTCCACATTGGCATCGCCGGAGTTCAGCCACTCCCTGGTCAAGCAAATTTCCACCGTATGACCCCCTCGAAGTTTCATGTAACCCTTCTCCTCATTGTTGGGCTCGATGCTAAGTCTCTGCAGGATAAATTAATAATGGGAAAATTTTACGCTCTTAAAAATGATTTTCATAAAAATTCATAGGTTAGAGAAATTAAAATTCAAAAACGGTGTTTTATTTCAAATTCCCAAGAAAAATTTTCATTTTGTAAAAACTCATTCGAAAGGTTCTCGAATTTTCATGAGTTGGAATGGTCGAGAAAGGCTACAAAAATTGTTCGATTTAATTTAGATTGATTTAATTTAAAACTTATATTTTCTAATAATTATATTTCATAGATTTTTGTGTAAAAAATCTGAAATCCGGCCCACATGTTCCTTGGGAAATGGCTACAAAAGAGTGAAAATGCTCGCCTGATGTGATTCCGTGTTGCCTATGCTCACGTTTCGGATTGTCTGAACAACATGCAACATAAACTTGGTGACCTGTTGAGGGTTGTTCGACTTGATGATGTATTCTGAAAGAGAATTAGGCAGTTGCCAAGAATGAAATTTAATTCTAATTTTTTTTTCAAATTAATGTCAATTCTGGACGATTCGTGGATTTTGAACTTTTTGATATATTATTTTGAATAATTTTTTCTGATTTTTGAATAGGTAAATTTTAACAATATATGGGCTTAGAAGTTTTTGTTGATGCGATCAGTAAGTTGACAATCTCGGGATTTATTCCAATGTGGCAAATTTATAGACTTGAACAATTGCCTTTTTGTTTAAGTTTAGCAATTTCTGACGATGCTAGGACGTTAAAAAAAGTGCCAAATGCAAAATTTTGGCCTAAAACTTTTTTGTTAGACTTGTTAGGCAAAAAGTATAAAAGGGAAAGTTGTGCAGAATTTTATGCTGATTCGAATGGTATAAAAAAATTTTTTCGAAATTCGGCAAAAAGTTTGAAATTTTCCCGAAATACCGAAAATTAAGGTTTTTAGGGGATATTTCGAATTTTTTGGCCGAATTTCGGAAAATTTTTTATAGCATTCGAATCAGCATAAAATTCTGCACAATTTTGCCTTCCATACTTTTTGTCTAACAAATCTAACAAAAAAGTTTTAGGCCAAGCCTTTGCATTTGGCACTTTTTTTAACGCCCCATTTGGCACTTTTTTAAAGCCCTAGCACCATTTCTGACATTATGGTCTTATCAAAGTTTTTTATGTTTTCTCAATTTTTTAATTTTTCAAAAACTCACGAGCCCATGAGGTCTCCTGTGGAGCATGCACAAATAGCCGATACGGTTGATTCGCCTTCAATTCTAGCGATTTCATTGATATTTGGTAGTTTTGCTCGGCATTTAAAGTGATCGGCACACAAACTGTGATCGGAACGCGGAAAATGGGTCCCAGCTCGGGACATTGCGCATCATGGCCCAGAATCTGTGATAGGATTATAAGATCAATTTTTAACAAATTTTATGCTACTACATACTATTTGGTCCTAATTTTATTTTAGTTTAAAATATAGCTCTAAGCATTAGGCCATAACGTGAAGTGGAAAAAATTATGGTCAAAAGATAAGAATGATCCAATCACCGGTATTAAAGGCCGAATTCTAAATAATTTTTGAAACGGGTTCTTTTAAAAAGCATTTTAATTTTCAAAAAGGTGTGCCAAGCTGGTTAGGATGGTCCCACGTGTCGAGTCCTCAAGTGTGGCAACACCCCAAAAAATGGAATTACCTTAAGTACTGTAATAGATGAATGGGGAAATTCAATAAACAGAAAATTCGTTCTGGCATTCATATTTCTTGGCTTAGGCCTTTTGAGTATTCTATAAAAAAATAAACCCGTAAGGAACATCACTCACCTCAGCAAAGTGTATTTTTCCCTTGGTCAATGAGGTTGGATCCACTTGGACTTGAAAATCTGGAAATAAAATTCTAAAATTATTTATATTTCGCTCATACCTCTGCAGGGGGGGGTTAGACCCCCCACCACCACGCAGCAATCGAGAATTTTTCCCTTAGGCCACCTAGCACCTAGCTCGGGGGGGAGGCGAGGTGGGGGAGGAGGGGGGTGAGGGCCGTCGCTGGAGGTGGGGAGGCGAGAAGGGGAAGAAAAAACGAATTTTTTATCAAGAAAACTGGTCCAAATTTCAAAATTTTCTCCGGCGGCCCCTATCGGGGCCGCCGGCGCCCTATTTATTAAGATCTATTTGGCTCTTTAAATTTCTAATAATGTTTTTGGCATAATGTTTGTACGAATTGTCTTTCTTTTTCTAGATTGTTTTCCCATTATTTTCATTCACTTTTGTTGAATCGATAATTTTCTGTGCGGAGTAAAGAATTGAAATAATTCACTCTGATTTTTACTGATATATAGTTCGCACTTTATATTATTTTAGAAATTTCCTCATCCTTAACCCTTCATTCCTATCGATTTCTCAACATATATTCGTACTTCCGGGTCATCCGTGTCCATCTAATCACTTTATCAATTTTTTCATAGAATATCTGCATAAATTATGCACATTCTGTTCGGTCTCAAAAAAGTGATCAAATTTTTTTAGAAATCATGCTGATTTTCAAAAATTTTCTCCGGCGGCCCCTATCGGGACCGCCGCCACCCCACAATAAAATTATTCCTTAAAAATAAAAAATGATCAATTTTCTTAAGGGAAGAGCCTAAATTTTCAAAATTTTTCTCCGGCGGCCCCTATCGGGGCCGCCAGCGTTCCCCAAATCCTGAAAAAATTTCTTAGAATTGCCTTGTTGAAAATACTAGTCAATTTTTTTCTGAAAAGTCAAAATAGCAAGAAAATTTTCTCCACCAGCATGTTTTTTAGAAAAATTTGTCACCTAGCTGAAAAATTTGGGTCTGACCCCCC
>LDKF01000170.1:51187-70974 GCA_001026735.1 Rotylenchulus reniformis | reverse complement strand
AAATTCTTGGAAAATGCTTCAGAAATGGCAAAAACAACAAAAAAATTAATTACTCTTCCAAGTTGATCCGTTGATCCAAAAAATTCCATGAAAATTGGCCAAAAACTAGGTTTATAGTGCATTTGAGCAATTGAGTTTTTTGGGTAGAACCATTTTTTAAAATTTTGTTCGCATTGGCCATTTTTGATCTTTTGGTACCTTGGACTTGGACCATTGGGCCATTCATGGATTCTTTTAGATTATTTTGGACCATTTTGACTATTTTGCCTCATTAAGATTTCAACAATTTTCCATGCCTCTTTTCTGCCGAGAATAACTTCTTTATCTCGGTTACCTTTAATTTTAATTTTTTACAGAGAAAGAGAATTGCATCGTTGTGGAGAGAGATAGTGTGCCAGGCTGTTAGACAAAAATAAAATGGGCAGACGTCGGAGGCCCCTTCTTCTGCTGTTGTTGCTGTTACTGCTCGTCATGGTCCATTTGGGTCATGCACTCAGGGCATCCGTGACCTATGTGCCCCAAGGAAGCAACCCGTTGCTCTACCAACCCGGCTCGGACCCCATCGTGTAAGAGATCAAAAATCAAAAAAAAATCTAGAAAAATACTACAAAATCTATAAGAACAAGAACAAACCAAAGATGGACCAAAAGTTCGGGACTAAAGTTTTAAATTTTGCGCTTCAAAAATTTCCAGAAACCAGGCCATCTTAATTTTTGGGCTAAATCCGTTCATGAAAAATAAAAATAACTTGATCAAACATAATGGAATCATAATTTCAGTAAATTCAAGGCTTAGGTGACCAAAATATTAATTTTCTAAAATACTTACAGACATCTCGACCAGGCCACCTTTTCGGACACTGTGCTCGAGCCGGGCCGCAGCTCCGCCTTCGCTGTGGAGTTCTATGCGGACTGGTATGTAGGTTTTCATCAGCTCGAAGTAGACCTATACAAGCTCGTACCATGCCTGAATTCCGAAAACCCGTACATTACTCCTAAATATGTACAATATCGCCGTAGAATAGGTTACCGATCTATTCTCTGATGAGAATGTGCAAAAATTCTGAAAATCCCAATTTCCTCCCCAAAAAATAAATCTTTCTTCTTCTACTACTGGGAAAATATCGTACCTTCCTATAGTACCGTGCTGTACCGTACCTCCTCACAGGTGTGGTCATTGTCGTGCCTTCGCGCCCTTCTACCGTCAATTTGCCTCCTTGGTACAGCGATGGAGCGATGTTGTACAGGTAAAAAATGAAACTGGATATTCTATCAACTCGGTTATAATCCACTAAAAACTCCGGAACTCCCATGTTGAAGCTGTTTTCTGATAAAAAATGTCCTATACATAGGTGGGTGCAGTGAACTGTGCGGACACCTTCAACAGCCAGATCTGCCGGTCCAACTCTGTGGCCTACTTCCCGATGATCAAGTACTTTCCGCGCAACGCACGCGGCTTCGGGGACGCGGTTCTGTTTGAAGCGGCACACTCGGGATCAAACCTCAGGGACCAGTTGGCTGTGAAGGTCAGCGGAGCATCCTCGTCCCCGCATTTCTGCACCCCGCATTCCTTATCCCCGCATTTCCTGCGTTCCAATTCAATATCATTTACCGCATTTTGCGTCCGCTTCTACCATCCATTGCAATAATCGATCAAAAATAATTGCGTCATCGAATTATGCGTCACAGATTTCCATCTTCGCTTTTCCATCCCCACATCCCTTGCTTCCCGCTTCTACACTCCCCGATTTAATTTCCGCTCTTTCCCGTCCCCGATTCTCCCGTCCCCTATTTGCACGTCCTCGGATTACAACCAGGGTTGCGACGGGTCGGCAAAATTTTCGGGTCGGGTTTCGGGTCGGGTCGGCCAAAAAATCCTCGGGTCGGGTTTCGGGTTTCGGGTCGAAAAAAAAGCCGGGTTTCGGGTTTCGGGTAACGGGTTTCGGGTAATAAATTTATCGCAAAATTCTGATATCCAAAAAAATCCAAAAAAAATCGAAAAAACCAATGAAAATCAATAATTGTAATCATATAAAGGGAGATTGTGATGCAAAAAAAGGAGCTTTTCCAGATTATCGGCTGTCAATCGAGTACGCAATTTTGTTAAGATTGCTCCAGCGGTCGAAAAAAGACGCTCGGATTCTTGAGATC
Source organism: Rotylenchulus reniformis (assembly GCA_001026735.1). NCBI lineage: Eukaryota > Metazoa > Nematoda > Chromadorea > Rhabditida > Hoplolaimidae > Rotylenchulus > Rotylenchulus reniformis. The sequence continues at coordinate 68,824 of LDKF01000170.1, read as the reverse complement.
CAACTGGTGCCGAATTATACTTCCTGAACAATTTAAAAAGTTTTGGCCACCGCTTAGCATTTTTTGTCCAAAAGTAAAAAGAATCAATTTTGGCACGAGGTTCGGCTAGATAAATATCCAATTCTTGTTTGGCCAAATCAATTTCACCAGAATTTGCCAAGAAAACTTCATCGTTTTCATTATCCTTTAATATTATAATAATTTTAATTATGATGCATAAAAATCACACAAAAAATACCTTAATGAATTCATCAAAAAGATCCGAAATTTGACTATTTTGTGGGCCTTCATTTTGTTCTGCGTCTTGACCTATGGTGTCAATATCAGCAGAACCAAATTCAAATTCACACATTTCGTCCATTAACCATTTTGAATAAATGTCGCGCAAATCCTTATTCAGAAACTGCATTTTGAAATTTGGATCCAAAATGGTGGGAATGATGAGTTTTCTAAAAAACAAAAAAAAATAGATTTTTAATAGTTATAACTTTTTTGTGTCCCAATCCGCCATTCTCGAATCGAGGCCAGTTGCTATCTTTTGGGCCATTAAATCATCCGATTTTCTCAANATCATTTCCGTAATTAATCGATCTAATTTTTTACTTTTAGACCCCTCGGGACGCCATTGTGTTGTAAAAAGAAATAATATTTGTATTTTTTTTATTCCTAAACTTACTAAAAGACTCAACAATGGTTGGATTTTGATTGCCTCCGGAGGCAAATCTCATTCTTTTCTCTGGAACCTGCTCACCTTCACCAGTTTCTGACCCTTGACTCGAACATGGCGCCGAAGAAGCAAAAGTTGTTATTTTTGGTATCGAAGCAATGGCTCGATCTTTTAATTTCTTCTTTCTCTCGATTTCTTTTTGGCGCTGTTTTTCCAGATCAGGATGTTTGGCATTCAAATGTCGGATGAGATTTCCAGTCGATTTTGTTGAATCTTGTTTGACGCTGTGATCACAATTTTTGCATTTGACGAACTCTCCTGCCTTCACAAAATAATGCCAAATTGAATCTATATCAGTCATGCTAAAAAGAAAAATGTAAATTAAGCAAAAATAATAATTTTTATTCAAAATCAACATATAATTAATTTATCATATCGGTGAGTATGGGAAATGGAATTATTGAGTTTATCCTTTTAATAAATAAAAAAAGTGCTTCATCGCATACATAATGCCAAAAATCAATAAAATTGAATATGATACTATCTACCATTTAATAAAAAATAATAATTTTTCACTCGCAAAAGTCGGGTTTCGGTTCGGGTTGGGCCAAAAATCGTCGGGTCGGGTTTCGGGTTTCGGGTCGGAAAAAAAGCCGGGTTTCGGGTTTCGGGTAACGGGTTTCGGGTTACCCGTCGCAACCCTGATTACAACCCGTTCGTTCCCTGTCCACAGGTCATGAACGAGTACACCCGGCACAACTATGCGGACTGGCCCAGCTTGCATCATCTGGATGTGACTGCGTATGTGATCGGGGATCCTAATCCATCATTGATCTTTGATCTCTTACTGCAGGGACACCAAATTCGAGGACCTCTGGAAGGGCACCGCACAAACAGCCAACTTCCTGCTCATCATTTTCGAGCAGTTCGACAGCGTCGGCATACAGGTACAACCAGAAAGGGACTTGGTGTAATTTTTCCGAAAATTTCTCATTTACAGTCCATTCTGGACCTGTGGCCGTACCGAGCCCAGATCGGTGTCCGACGAGCGTTAGCGTCCTCTGCACTAGTGCCGATGCTGGGTAAGCGACATAATGATCTTTGATCTATTAGCTGTTGGGATTGATCTTTGAACCCTTTCTTCCTAGGAATCAGCAAGTTCCCCTATGTGGCTATGTTCAGGCGAGGTGACCAGCAGTCCATATTCATGGATCAGTTCCAGGGCGCGGTCACGCTTGACGAGGCCATGCAACGCGTGCAGCCTGGTAAGAGTAGGTATCAGGAAGAGATGGTTAGATTGTTAGAGAAAGCAAGATGATTTGGAGCTAGGTGGTTAGACAACATGCAGACGCGTAAGAGAGTTAGAACTAGACGGTTAGACAATCCAGCAGATGGTTAGAGAAGTTAGGTATGAGAGCGAGTTAAAGAGCTAGACTGCTATACAACGTCAAGATCCGGAAGCTAAATATGTGAGAGAGTTAAAGAGCAAAACGGTTAGAGTACGCGTGAGTGCGCGAGTATTAGCTGCAGACGGTTAGACAACACCGCTTAAGGGCATTTCGTCTCATTGGACGAGGAGCAGCAACAGAGCACGCAAGCCACCCGCCCGCACGTGGACGTCATCGACTGCGAGCGCCAGCCAGAACGGTAAGCGGTTGCTACCGCACTCCTAGTCCATCGTAGTTCCGATCTATAAATCATGGCCATTCATTCCACAAGTGTAGTACGGTCCTCATACTATACAGTAATCAACCCCCTACTGCATCTTCCACAGGGACCTTCCTTACCGTAATCCATCCGGAACTTTCCTACCATAATCACGCTTTCTCCAATTTCTATCTATCTTCCGAACCTATCGTAATACGGAAGATTACTGTAATCCAGATGCAAGCAGCTGTATTTTGTGTCCGAGACGGACCTGTTGAAGGCTGTCCGAATGGCCCTTCTGGACGAGGTGACGCGCATGGAGGAGCAGATCCGCGGCGACCGCTTCCGACGCCTCTACAATTTTGTTATCCTTTTATACGAGGTAAAATCTATCTGATCGGTAGTTGATAGATGGAGGTATTGATCTTTGAAACACTTCTTCTAAAAAATCAGCTTTGATCTCCCATCTAATTTGATTTCGTACTGATGATCTTTATCGTTTAATCTGCTGATCTTTGATCCCTTCCAGCACTTCCCCACCAAGACCTTTGACCCGTCCAACGCGACAGTGCGTCGCGCGCAACGCGTTGTGAAGCGTGCGGTACCAGACTCTAACGCATTGCGGCGCAGCGAACGCGCGCGTCGCGTGTTCGGCCACCTCAAGCAGTTGCTGGAGGGCAAACCGGAACTGATCACTGCTGCCGAGTGGCGAGATCAGTTTGAGAATGTGGAGGTGGGAGAAAAAATTGGGACAATTTGGAAAAAATTGGTCCTTTAGCGTGTCTATGGGAATCCGTTTCCGGTGAACGCCAGCTGGCAACATTGTGCCGGATCGCTGCCAGAATACCGGGGCTACACCTGCGGTTTGTGGACCACTTTCCACTCTCTTACCGTACACGCCTATATGGATGCGGTTAAAGGTACGGTAATGATACGGTTTAATGGCGTCATCCAATCCGGAAAGGGCATCCGGATGATTTAAAGCTAATCGCTTCCGGATCGGGATGGCATCAATGAAGTCATTACATAGGATTACGTCATCCGTTTCGGAAATGGATGATGTTACAAATTGCGTCATACGATGTACCAAATGACGCATTGAAAAACGACGTCACTTTTTCATCTAGGAAGTGTTCCGCTGAATCCGCTGGTGCCGCTGCGCGCAATCCAAGGTTGGATCAGTGCGTTCTTCGGCTGCGATCACTGCAGGAGGCACTTTATGAAGATGTCCACCGAGCTATTTCCGATGAATGAACAACGGGTAAGGGATCAAAGATCAGCTATTGACCGATTGATCGCTTGACGCATGCGTTTTTCGCAGGTGCGTCGACTTCACGACATGGTGATGTATCTGTGGCGTGCGCACAACATCGTAAACGCACGCCTGCATGGGCACAGCACAGAGGTGGGCATCCCTTCCCCTGATTAATGATCTTTGATCTCTTAGTGTCAATTTAATGCCTTATAGTTTATAGGGTTCTGATCAGATCATTGATCCCTTAGATCTTTGATCTTCTAGCAGCAAAATGGTTTCGAAGTGCCCTTTGATCTCTTTTTTGCAGAAAATTAATCAATTATCCCTTGGACAGAGATCCATCAATCTCCTATCCTTGATTTTTATTCCCTTAATTGATCTTTAATCCCTTATTCTCAGGACCCACAGTTCCTCAAATACCAGTTCCCGCCACTGTTCCTGTGCCGGACCTGTCATGCGGGGGGTCACTTCAGTCGCCGGCAGACGCGTAACTTCCTGCTCCGCTACTATGGCTCCATCAGGCCCTACCATCGAACTCACACAGCGCCGGAGAGCAGACTGATCAACTGATCAGGAAGGAAGTGATCAGAGATCAATGATCAGCGAAACCACAGTTGTCCCTAACAAATGTCACTATAACGGGTTCCCTCCCTCCTCCCAACCGTACAATCTCTCTCCCTCTCCCCCATTTTTCTCCAATCAGAAAGTTGCTCCGATTTTTACCCAATGTTTGTTTGGTTGTTTGTTGTGATGTTGGTATCGGTGTTAGACCGTTAAGAAAATTGCCAATTTGGCCAACTTTTTTGCTAGGCCAAAAGCAAAATTTTTAAAAGCAAAAATGTGTGGGAATTCAAAAAAATTACACCATAAAGTTGAGCATAATTTTTTGAATATTTTTGCGTTTTGAAATTTTGGTCTAGGTTCAAAAATGCAGCTATTAGCTCGTTGGTCAGTACAACACAACCCATCAAAACTCCCTTTAGGCTCTCAGGTATACTATATTATCTCTCTGCATCAGATCAGACAAATTGTATAATATCCCTCTCCCTCGCCCATTCAACATTTTTGTTTTTGTGCGATTAGAAGTGATTTTGTGAAACATAAACTGGTTTACTGGTTCTGATTTTTTTGCCCTTAAAAGCTTTATTGATCGGAGTCGATTGGCCATATACAGATCGATTGATTGGTTGATTTATCGATTGCCGATCAATTCTCCGGTGAGAGATTGGGCCCGCTCGATTAGCTCTGATGATCAGAGCTTCTTGCACATGGCCAGGTATTCCTGTTGCTGGGCCTCCACCGCTTTCAGACTGGCCAACTCCACTTTCAGCCTTTCCAGCTCCTTATGACGCTCCGCAATTTGTAGCTGAATAATCAAATAATCAATTCCCATTAAATATTGGAGAATTTTCTTGAAATTTGAAACAAAAAACTGCGAAATTTTAAGGTTTCAGACAAAAGCTGTACCGATAAAAAAACCAGCTGCTCTTAATTACGGACCTGCACTTGCTGTGCCTCCTCGTCCATGCCGCCGGCGTCGTCCACTCCCTGACGTTGTTCAAGTTGGCTCTGCAATGCCAACAACCGCAACCGTTCTCTGTCAGTAATGCGTCCGATCTGCCGATCAGAGGGTATAGATGACCAAAGATCAGAGATCCCCTTTTAATCCCAGAAAACATATGTAATATAACTTTGCAAAAAATGCTCATGCCCACAATTTCAAGATCTAAATAGCTAAAAATGAACTTAAGCACGCTCGATTTGGATCATTAGGAAAAAGTTATGGCTGGCCAAATCCACAGCATTTTGGCCATAACTTTTTTATGGCCAAAATACTGTTAACTTTTTTTCGGTGGACAATCTGGATGAAATTGGCTCATTTTATAGCTAATTTTTTTGCTTTATTTTATGACATTAAAGTGATTTCTCTAGGTTTGGTTTGAACCGAGCTATAGCGAATGGGCCGAAAATATCGGTAGTACATACTTGTATGGCCCCTCATCCAAGGAATTTCCGACTTTAGGTCCCGGATTGGAATGTTGGGAATTATTTTTTAATTTGCTGGATTTAGAATTCCCGAGTTTTCTGATCCCTAAAGTACCTTTTCCATGGCCACTCGCACATCGGCCACCGTCCGCTGGAACTGCTCGAATTGGCCGAAAAATGTTTTGCCCTCCTCCGCCAATTTGCTCGACGATTCGAGCAAAGCTTTATGCGTATGTAAGAATATAATAATCTTTTAGCTTAAGTTCCCCGAAAAATATCGGACCATTCTAAGGAATTTCGGGAATCCCCGTGGATTTTATCGATTTTACGATAGAATTTTGGTCCCCGGATTTCTGGGAATTTTTCCATGGAATTGATATCATTCCGGATAGAAATTCTCCGGAAAATTTTCAATCGGAAGCTGGCTGATCAGCATCCTGACCGATCGATCGAAAATTGGAGAAATCAAGGTCTTTTTTGGAAACGGAAATAAATTTTGCTTTTTGCCAATTTTTCACTAAAAATGATAGGTAAATTTTTTTTTGTATTTTTGAGGGATTTTGGCCCCTCATAATGCAGTTATTCCCGGGATTTTGGTATTTCAAAAGTAAGAGTCCATGGAATGTTCGTACCAGGGTTCACCAGCCGGATCTGGTTGAGCTCATCGATGAACAGTTTCTGATCGGCCAATTCCTTCTCCAAATGTCGATCCACCATTTCAAGCAAAATACAGTTTATTTTTAGTATTTTATTAAAAATATTTTTTATTTTAAAAAAATATTTCCTTTATGGTTTAAGTATTTTTGATTATTTTATGGTTACCATGGCAACCAAATAGAAAGTAAAAAAGGTGGGAGAACCAAAAGTGGAAATTTTTCGATTAGTTTAAAATTATTATTTAAACACAAAATATTTATTTTATTAATCATTTTTACATAGTTAAGCTGATAAATTCGAATGTAAATTTGACAAACAAAAGCAATATGAAAGCCAAATATGATCAAAGGGATGGGCTTGCGGGAAGCAATGATGGGTGATGATCAGCAGAGAAGTGATCACAGACGGAAAAAATACAGTAAGGAAAGAGATGGAAACAGGAAAAAATACTGTGGACCAGACAGAGCCCGTAGAAAAATAAAGACTGGTGAAATCCAGTGGATTTTCCCAGAGAAAAAATCTATGGAAAATTACAGAGAAAATGCCTGGAAGTGCGTAGAAAAATAATTCTATGGGATTTTTACAAATTTCCAGAGAAACGACCCAGAGTTTTACCCGGAGTTATTTTGACCACCTTTTTTCATTTATTTGTTTAATTATTGAGATAAGTAGAGGGTTATTTATGGAAAAAGATTTCTAATTTTCCGCTAAAATTATAATATATAATTTTTAATTTTGAAAAATTTCTAAAATAATTATTTGACGAATTTTAGAATTATTTTTTTAGCAAAATTATTTCTAAAAATAGTTGTTCATGGCATTGACGAAAGAGCTTTAGAAAAGATTAAGCAATAAAAAAAGTTAAGTCAATGGAATTCCCAGAGAAATTGCCTGGGAAATTAAAGACAAATTGCTTAAAATTATACCCTTTTTGAAATGAATAATTCACTGTGTTAGAACCTTCCAAATGCTATAAAATTTATATTATTGGAAAGAGAAATATTTATTCTATCATAAAATAATTTTTCTTGATTTTTACTTATTTTTTAAAAATGTTTTTGATAATGCTTAATATCTCTGGAAATTTTTTTCAGCAGAATGAGCGCCGGGAAATCCAGCGTAATTTTCCAGAGAATTCTCTGGAAATTTCCAGTGGAATTTTATTTTTCTACCATGGAAAAATCCACTGGATTTTCCCAGACTAATTGTCTGGAATTTCCCATCGATTTCTCTGGAAATGATTTTTCTACGTTCCGCTGGAATTTCCCAGAGAATTCTCTGGGATTTCCCATAGATTCCATTTATTTTTCTACGGGCTCAGAAGGGGAAAAGAGACACCATAATATCAGAGAAGATTGGGGGGAAAATAGCACTAATGAAGATGGCCTAACACCGCTGTGAAAAAATGAGAATTTGGAAAATTTCCTGGATCCAAAAAATTTGAATGGATTTTTTCTAACAATAAGTTCGATCCTCTTGTCAAATAAAAATTGTTTTTGAAGCAATTTTTTAGTTAACCTAAAATTCATTGAATTCAAAGTGCTGAAATTGATTATAAAAAAATTAATAAATCCTAAAAAAAAATCGAGAAAAATTTTCAAAATTTAACCGAAAGTTCAATATCGAAAATATTTTGGGATCCAGACTTCCTGAAAGAGTAAAAATGTGAAAAATTCTAACTTGTAAGAAAATTCTAAGTAAGAAAAAATAGAAAATCTTGATTTTCAGCGTCATGGCGATACAATTGGCGTGTTCTCGTCATTGTCCAATTGGTGTTGAGGTTGTAGAGGTGTTGTCGCAACAGGGAAGGACGGAGACGGGCTGTCCGAGGCCGCCACCTGGTTGTAGGAGTTTATCTCCTGTGGAAAAAAAGGAAAAATTAGGATTTTCAAAAAACTTAAAAGCTTAAGGATAAACGAAAATCTGAGAGGATAGGATGCAAAAAAAAAATGAAATTTTGATTATAAATAATCTCGAAATTGGTTACTAGTATATTTGAGTAAAAAAAATAATAACAAAATAAATAAATTAGTACTAAAAAAATTATGAAAACCGACAAAATTGTTAATTTAGATCCGAAAAATTGCCGAAAATCGGAGAAAATTTCCGAAAAAGCGTGTAACAAAGGGGTCAATCGACAATGGGGGATAAGATGCGAAAGTATAAACTTTTTCACGGTAGAGCACGTAGTGCTGGATGATGAAGAGGACGTCGAACAGCATCTGGGGAAAGAATATGGTAGGAAAAAATGTAAAATAAACATACTGAAACTAGACCAAGTCCGAATTTGACAATATTGCCAGTGAATGCACTCCAATCATCTGAAATTTTCAAAAATATTAAAATATTATCAGAATCAGCTGGGAAAAATCGAGAAGAAAATAGAAAAAAGGCAAAAATTTTCTAAAATCCTTGATAAAATTTCTCACTTGCGTTCGTGGCTTGCAAGCACATCTGGCAGATGTCCATAAAGCCTCCCGAAAAGTCCAACAACACATTGCCAATGCTCCAGCCCACCTGAAATCAATTGATAAACTAATCAATGTTGTCCTACCAAATAAGTGATCGTCCAATCAATCGATTTCTAATTGTTAGTAATTAAATGCTGTCCATTAAATAATCCAAAGATAAGCTAACATCAAGTAGTTTCCAATCAATCAAGGATCAATTTAAAGTAACCAAACAATTGATCAATCAGCTGCTGGTCAATTAATCAATCGATCAAGGCCCAACAGCCAATAGCTCATCGATACCCAACTCCCAACCAACTAATTCAAAATTTGTGCCTGGAGAAATGCTTTGATTAATTTTATGAAGCAAATTCCTTATTGTAATCTGCTAAAGGAAAAGTGAATGAATAGAGAAAAAGGAATCAGACAATCAAATGTTTTAAGGCAACATGCTTTCGCATCACAAAATCGAGTAGCCAAAATAAAATTTGGAATTCCCTGGGTTTTTGAACTGATTTTATATCTCTCACCGTGCTCTTTCGCCGAAAGTTGAGAATGGCCTGCGGAAAGTACTTGCTCAGGGTGACGGCCATTTTGGCGTAGGATAGGTAGTTGATGAAGTCGAGCCAGTTCAGCACGCGCAAAATGGCCATTAGAAGGGAGACGAAGCTGAAGCAGAGCAGGAGGGAGGCCCAGCCCCGGCACACGTAGGAGATGCGCTGAGTGCCACGCTGAATAAAATGTTAATGGATTAAATTCAAGAAGGAGACTTTCATGAATTTCAGCGAATTTTCATGAATGCATGGATTTTCAAGGAATTCTTCTAGTTATTTTTTTCAAAAATTATTTATAAAAAATTTAAATTTCACGAGGAAAATTTGTTTTCAAGAATTCAAGATGCAATTATTTTCATTAGATATTAGGTAGAAAAATTTTAAAAAATAATCTAAAAAAAAATTTTTGAAATGAAATTTCTTTAGGGTTAAAATTTTTAAAAAGATGTAATTCAAAGAAAAATTTAAAAAGATAATCTAAAAAAATTTTGAAATGAATTTTCTCAAGGATTCAAATAATAAAAAAAAAAGATTTATTCATTGTTTTTTTTTATTTTTATGAAGTTTTTTTCTGAAGTTTGACCAGGTCTTAAGGGAATTTTCACGGGTTTTTCACTTCGTAGATGAAGCATTGCAGGGCGGTGATGATGCAGGCAACCAGGGCGTGTGAAGCAAACACAACGTCGTTGATCAGCACCGGGTTGGTGCTGCGAGGACCGTGTTTATCAATGTAAATTTGCTGAAAAATTATTCAAATATTTTTTTAGAGGATATACTATCAAAAATTGAAAAAAAAATAAAAATAAAAATGATATCCACCTGGACATATGGGTCAAAGTACAGTAGCACATTGTACACCGTGTAGCAGGCAAATCCGATAATGTTCAGGAATAGAAAGTCGAAATTCAGCCCGATTACACTGAAAAAAAATTTTTGAGAACCGATTGTAAATACTTTTTGAGTTTTAAATCAAATTTAAGCTATAAGATTTTTGATGGAAGAATTCTAGATTTTCTATTTAGAAACAAAATTTTAAATTTAAAAAATGCATAATTTTGTTCGAATAAATAGTTTAAAAATGCAAAAAAAAAATGCACACCTTTTCCGTTGGAAGTTGAGGATGATCTGCGGGTAGAAAGAGATGCTCCAACTAAAAATTTAGATTTATTATATAAAATTGAGCTAAAACCAACGCAATGAAGTAGATCCATCCAGTGATAAGGACCAGCAATGAGATCAGGTTGCTTTTAACCACCGTGACCAACACAAACACATCTTTGGGACTAAAAAAATTTCATTTTTTATGATCCAATTTGTTGAATGCAAGCTCATAGTTAAACTCGTATTTTGAAAATTTGAATTTGGTCTATTTTAAAATTATATCATAAAAAATTTTAAGCAAAAAACGCATATACAAACAAAATTCAAAATGAAAGAAAAGTATAAAAATGAAGTCACATGCTAAAATTGGATTTTTCAGCAAAAAATAATAATCATCATTCTTGCAAAAAAAATTGTTTAGTAAAATTAGAGTGTTTTCTACAATTTCCAATTAATCAAAAAAAATTGGTTCGTGAAATTCTGTTTTTTCCAATTTCCAAGCCATCAAAAAAAAATTTGAAATTTTTCCCTAAAGATAAAGATATTAATTAATTAAGAATTTGAGGATGAGTACAAATTCTCACTTGAAAGGGCAATTTCTGCTGCTGTTGATGAAAGAGCAATTTGCAACTTCGATGTAGGTCCGACTGCTCAGTTCCAGCCCGGTGACATTCACCGCCCCTCTGGAGGCAATGCCTCGACGAAGCACCAGCTGGTCCGGGTCCAGCTTCAAAACGTCGCTGCTGGTGTTGAGCTCCAAAAGCAGGTCATGTGTGAGCGGTTCTCTGTATTTTTTTTAATTTTACAAAAAATAAAAAATTAAGCAAATACATAAATAAAGAAAAAAGGTGTGAATTAAAAATCATAAAAAATTTCATTTAAAATAATGTTTTATTTAGAATTTGATTTGGTTCTGACTTAGATCACGAACGTAAGTGAATTTCGGGTTTTTCTTGTTACTTTTTCGGATTTTTAATTGATGATAATGATAATAAAGTGTAAATTTTGATGTACTAATAATATAGATTTTAAAAAATCGAACCAAAGCTTCTATCATTTTCCGATCTTTTAAAGAATATTTAAAAATAGAAAAATTTCTTAAAATTTTTCAAAATAATAAAAATAACACTCACTTGTATGAGAACTCCAACTGCCTGGTCCGGCCTTTGACAATGCTCAGCTCATGCGGGAATTGGATGGGCAACTTTGCTCCGCTCGCCAAATGCATCAACCCGCCGGAGCCCGCATGGCAAGTAGGCAGGACAATGACGGCGAGTAGTGCAAGGAGGACGAGCATTATTAGAGCAAATTTCTAATTAAATAAAAGGCTGCTGAAAGAAAAATGAATTAAAATGATATTTTTTAATTTTGTAAATTGGATTTTCAGGATCAAAACTTATTTTCATTTTAAAGGGTAATCAAATCCTAAATCCCCACATGAAAAATATCTCAAATTCCCACATAAAAAATATATACAAAAAATAGACGAGATATGTAAGTAAGGGTGTCGGGACAACTGGACTACGGACAACTGGTCTATGGACAACTGGACTACGTACAGCTGGTCTACGGACAACTGGACTACATGGACAACTGGACTATGGACAACTGGTCTACGAACTTATTTTTCTTTTTTTGCGTTATCTATCACCCCTGAAGCCTTTATTTAATTCAAAAATGAATTAAAATATAATAAATAATAATTAAAAAAATGAACATTTTGTTAATAAGCATAAAAGGGCGTAAATATAAAATAAATTATTCCTTATGTTAAATTCATATTAACATTTTAAAGAATTTGATTTCTAAACCAGTTCATTTATTTTCAAAAAAGGGATCATTTATTTTGTTGCAAAAAGAACAAAAAACCCTATGCAGGTCATATTTATCGGCAAGTCGGCGAATCAATTCATTGGCCGGTCTAACAAAAGTTGTAAATAGAAATCGGAATCGATTTGTTTTTTCGACAAATGTGATTTTTACTTTTTCTATATAACTTTTTTTTTTATTTCAAATTCATTTTTGGTGCCTTCAGAGGTGATAGATAGTAATGCAAAAATTGAAAAATAAGTGCGTAGACCAGTTGTCCATGTAGTCCAGTTGTCCGTAGACCAGCTGTCCGTAGTCCAGTTGTCCATAGACCAGTTGTCCGTAGTCCAGTTGTCACTACGCCGTAAGTAAGAGAACAAAGAAAAAAAGGATTTTTCCGATTAAAAAATTAATAAATGACATTAGTAGAATAGAACACCAGAAATATTGCAAAAATTCCATTTTATCTTGTTTAGTAGAACAAAAATCCGAAAATGACACTGATAACGGAAGAAGCGAGGAAAATGGGATGACAAGCAAGATGTTGACAAGCAAAAATAGGGGATGGCTGTTTTTGATGAATGAGTAGGGACCTGGGATTGGATGGTTGAGGAATCGGGACAATTTGTTTTCGAAGGACCAAATGTACATGTTTTTGGAACCAAAAATAAAATGGAAAAAGAGGAGCTGAAAATAGTAAAATATTAAAAAAAACATTTTGTAAAATTTTTGAGTCTTTTTTAATTTTTGGAATTTTTAGCCCTTAGAGCAAAAATTTCTATCGAATAAACAAAAAAAAAAGTTAAAAAATTAAAAAAAATAAGAAAGGTGGTGGTGGTGATAGCTGGGTTCGAATCCCTTAGTGTGAATGTATTTTTTTATAATCTATATAGCATATAAACTAAAAAATCCAGGTTTTGCAACATATGATCTGCGATGACCATGGAAAGCCAACACCACCAATTGAACCAAATAATCCGTTGAAAAAATGAGTTTATGCAAATCCTATAGTATTTACAATACAAGGTGATTGATGTTAGGAGCGAAAATTGTGCAGAGCATCAAAAACTGTACTGTTTTTAGAAATGGCCCGAATCTGAATTGGCCTAAAAATTTTAGCAAAAGTGAATTTTTAAATTTCATGATTTTGGAATGGACAGAAAATGGGAATGCTTACATATGGATAAGCGGAATACGGGAAAGGAATGATGTAATGCTTAATTCGCATTGCTTCATTCCTTCCATCCATCCACGAGCTGCATATTTGTTCAGCAAAAAAAAACAACAGAAATAATAATTTAAGGTTCTTAAAAATTAAATCCAAAAATTTGTTTTTCTTTTTTTGAAGAATTTTAATTTTTAATGTTATCATGTCAATGTTATTTTGTCGTTTTCTATTTCTCTGCTCTCACGAATCAATAAAATTTGAATGTTCCATTGGTGACACATAAAATAAAAATTGAATGCCGGGAGAAATGCCTTGAGCCCTCAATTTTATAAAACGATTTCCTTATTATTACATGCTATGTGAAAAATGAATGGACAGAGAAAAAGAAATCAGACAACAATAGAATAGGTTTGAATGCAATAAGCTTTCGCGTCATAAAATCGAGGAGCCAAAATAAAATTGGAATTCTCTGGCTTTTCTACGCTGATTATAAGTAAGGGTGAAGAGAGAAAAAGAATAAAAAAAGAGAAGAACATAAAATCGGCGTAAAAATCTTGTAGAAATCAAATTTTATTTTCGGCGCTATGATTTTATGATGCGCAAACATTCCATGTTAATTTATTTTTGTTTGTTTCTTTTTCTTCGATTTATCCACTTTTTATATGCTATTTTGCAAGAAGGAATTCGCTTCAAAAGATCATAGAAAAGTCCATTTCCATCGAGAGACTATTTTAATTTTAACATCTTAAAGCAATCGTTTCGATAATCTCCAAAGATTTCGCGCTAAAAATGCTGCGAAAAAAATCCTTTATACCTATATAAATTGGACAATTTTATCAAAGCTTTGACTTTTTTATAGCAATTTTCTGTCCGCTTTGAGACCAAATTAAATCTCATTGTGGGTGTCAGTCATCTACTCACGAGAAAAAGACATGGGAGAGAGAGGGAATGATTAACTGCTGGCCTTAAAACTGGTCATATGGATGGATACTCTGAATTATGAGAATTGAGAACAAAGCATCCAAGTCTCCTCCTACATCATGTTTTATATTTAGTATTTGCATTCAGGACACAAAGAATAAAACACAAACTAGAAGAGCTAGTTTATGGTGGATGATGACCAGAGCAGGGTCCGGATTTTTTATTTTCAAATATACAGATTCATATTTAACGAAATAAGAACAAAAACATGATTTTAATGTTTAAAGCATTTAAAGATGATTTAAAAAATAATTAAAAAACTAGATGAGAAATGAACCAAAAAATAACTCATTTTAAACCGAGCCTAAGCCCGATTGGCCTAGTCTAAAAAAAGCGCTGCCCCAAATTTCGGCCAAACCAAATTTCGGCCAACCAGCCAAAAAGCCAAATTTCGGCCAACCAGTGAAAAAACCAAATTTCGGCTAAGCCAAATTTCGGCCAAACCAAATTTCGGCCAAAAATTTTTTAAACTAACTTCCCGGGGGTAAATTTTAATGCTGAATCCGAATCTGACGTCCGTTTTGACGTCCGACGTCATCTGACGCAACTTTCTGACGCCGAAAATTTTTGATGTCAGACGTCAAAAAAATTTTTTGACGTCAAAAATTTCCGACGTCAGATTCGGATTCAGCGTCAAAAACTGACCCTAGGATGTGATTTTGGATCATTTTTAGGTCATCGAATTTTTTCCCAAAAAGGGGGGCACCAACAGCAGTATTACAAAATTTTCTGAAAAAAATTGTTGGCCGAAATTTGGTTTTTCCGCTGGTTGGCCGAAATTTGGTTTGGCCGAAGTTTGGCTTGGCCGAAGTTTGGCTTGGCCGAAATTTGGTCTTTTCACTGTTTGGCCGAAATTTGGCTTGGCCGAAATTTGGTTTGGCCGAAATTTGGCTTGGCCGAAATTTGGGCACTACTTGAAAGACGGGCTATCTTGAAAACCCCAAATTTAACAGGGGGGACCCTTTTCATTTGATATCAAAAAAAGTTTTTTTTTCTATTTTTTCTTACTTTTCAACTACTTTTTGAGCAAAAGATTTGAAAAAACCAAAAAAAAATTTTTTTAATTTTTACCTAAAAGGGGGGACCCTTTTGGGGGGTTTTCAAGATAGCCCGTCTTTCAAGTAGTGCCGAAATTTGGTCTTTTCACTGTTTGGCCGAAATTTGGCTTTTTGGCTGGTTGGCCGAAATTTGGTAGCGCCTAAAAAAAGTTATGGCTAAGATAATCATTCGTGCGAGCTTTTTTTGTAAATTGGCATGGCAGTTGGTCGATACGAGGGCGCTACCAAATTTCACCTACACCAAAATGTCTATCTTGGCTTATATCTTTGGCTTATAATCTTGGCCATATCTTTTTAGACTAGGTTAATTCGGGTGGGCTTAAGCTCATCCTGTAACTAACAATTAACTCTATCTTCTTTTTCTCTTTTCCCCCCTTTTTCGTTTCAAAGTTCTCTTCCGACCTCATAAATGGATTTAAAATGATCATGCTCTAGTAAATTAATATTTTTCAGATAAAAAGAAAACTATTTTCCAGATAATAATTATTGTATCTTCTTTATTTTAGAACAAAACTATTTAAATGGGCAGTTGAAGCTGGAACGAAGCTCTTGTCCACTCGTCCCTGGAGAAAGAATGTCATCATTATCACAACAACCAACCGAAACGGACCCAAAGTTCCAGATCAATGAACGCTATCAGACAGATCAGTTTCGACAACAAGTCCGAGCATGTCTGGACGGTGAATTTTGAGTCATTTTGTTGGGTTAAAAATAAATTAAAAATTTTATTTTTGAGGGGTCTTAACAAAGTTTTTGAGCTAACAATTCGAATTTTTAAAACAATTTTTCATTCTTATTAGAGCGTGAATTTTCATATCAAAATAAGCGCCGAATTTTGAATATTTTCTTTTTTAGGATTTCCATAATAAAAATCCTGAAACATGGGTTTAAATTAAGTAAAATTTTCAAAATTTATTGGTCACAATTTTTTTCAGATGCCCATGAGGATTCACGGCCTTTTCCACACTTTGCTCTTGCCAATTTCATGGCGGACAAAAGCATAATTGCAGGTTGGAAAATCTAAAGTTAAGGATTTTTTGATTTTCCAATCATAGAACTTCGTCGCGAGCTTCAATCCGCAGCATGGGTCCCCAAAAACAATGACCTTTACTCACTTCAACAAACAGTGGATTTGTGCAATTTTCAGACGGAACACTACCCGAATTTATGGTAATTAGCAATTTCTGATTTTTTTAATAAAAATATAATAAAAGATAAAATATTTTTTTATAATAGTGCTTTCCGCGAGTTCATGGCCAACAAAGTGCGCAAATGGTTGATGACGGTGACGGGCGTGGATTTGGGCGACAAATTGGCTTTGACCGGTTCTCGCTATGCATCCGGCGACTGCTTATTACCGCATGACGACAAACTTGAGGTCCTCAAACCCTTAATATTTTTCCAAATTTTAATTTTTTTTAGTTTTTTCTAGCAGGTTTTTCATGCTCTTGTAAGAAAAAAGGGAGGATAATTTTTTTTAAGAAAATTTTTGGCTTGGCTCTTAAAAATTGATTTTTTAAAGAATTCTAGCCCTTGAAATATTGGGCTCCACCAGGGGCGTAACGAAGGGGGCTAAGGGGGGCTGAAGCCCCCTCCGAAATTCCAAGACCCCCAAAAAATGAAAAGGGTCCCCCTGTTGAAATTTTTTGGGAAAATTTTTTTGAAAAAATTGAAGAAAAAAGTGATCGATTTCCTTCAAAAATCGTCAAAATTTTCTTCGGCGGCCCCTATGGAGCCGCCGGAGACCACCTTCTACTGTCGGAAAATAAATTTGGAAAATAAAAAATTTCGATTTTTTTAAATGTTTTAAAAATGCAAAAAAACGTTTTTTAAACCATACCATATTTTTTGAAAATTTTGTACCTAGCCCCCTCTGAAATCTTCGGCTCGTTACGCCCCTGGGCTCCACGCTTCTGTTAGAAATGATTATATTTTTCTAAAGGATTTTCCCTTTTTTACATTCTATAGGACATTGCATCATTTGTGTCTTTTTTTTTGAAAATTTTAATGTATTTTTCGAATTTTCTTTCTCATTTCGCAGGGTCGTGCCTTTGCCTTTGTGCTCTATTTGACTCCCGATTGGTCAGAGACAGACGGTGGCCAACTTGCTCTCTACGACTCGGACCCGTCCTGTAACCATCCCACCCGAGTGGTCAGACTCATACAACCCCTGGAGAACACGTTCAGCCTCTTCCGTGTTCAGCATAATTCGGTAGAATTTTAATCGATTCGAATAATTATGAATAAAAATGCCTTATATGGTATTACTAGTAATATAGATCAGTGGCGTAACAAGGGGGGGGG
>LDKF01000170.1:7420-48160 GCA_001026735.1 Rotylenchulus reniformis | reverse complement strand
CCCCCCCCCCTATAACATGTATGTCCGAAATTTTAAAGCCTGAATTCAATCTAAGCTGGCGGCTGACACCAAAAACAATGGCTTCTGCCTTGATCTGATGCTGTTCTTGGGTCGTAAACAGGAATGGCCAGCACAAAACGGCGGCTTCACCAGCTATTTTGCCATAGGCGAGAGTGACGAGGTGGGACAGCATTCATTGAATGATTAGTTGGAACTTGCATTTTTTAGATTATGCGAGTTGTGCCCTCCATGAACACGGCTGCCATTGTATTCAGGTGAGCTTTGGCAAAAGTTTAGGGTTCAAATTTTTCCGAAAATCTACCAAAAATAATCGTGGGTTCAGTTCCCACTAAAGGCAGGACTTTTTGTTTAGGAAGAAGCTTCTTTTCAAAACTCACAAGTCAGAAAAAAGTAGAACAATGCGTTATTTTTCAATTTATCATATCACAGGTTCGGTCTGTCCAGAATTCGAATCAATGCTTGTTCTTTTTCGACAAAACGGTTGATTCTTGAAATTTTTTCAGAGAGCCGGAGGTGTTGAATTTCACCAAATACGTCAATCATCGGGCCGGCTCGGACTGCTTTTTCGTGCTCAACTGCTCCTTTTTCGGCATTTCCACGGGAGAGAGTGAGAACTCGTCGAGTTCATTGGGTGAAGAGGAGGAAGAGGAAGAAGGAGACGAGGAGGAAGAGTTTGATGATGAAGAAGAGGAGGGAGGAGGAGAAGCGGAAGAAGAAGAAGCAGAGAAGGCATGACATTGTGGAATAATCGACGGGGCAGGCTGATGATCTTGGTGAATCAGCCCCTTTCTACTTGTTTTAGGTATTAGGAGGTTTTTTGTTTGTTAAAGTTTTGTTTTCCCTCTCTTTTGTTCATACCTCGGCAAGGGGGGGGGGTCTGACCCCCCCCCCCNGGGGGGGGGAGGAGGGGGTGGGAATGAGCGAGAAGGGGGAAGAAAAAGGAAGGAAAAAACGAAATTTTTCTTAAGAAAAAGGGTCCAAATTTCAAAATTTTCTCCGGCGGCCCCTGTCGGGACCGCCGCCACCCCACAATAAAATAATTCTTTAAAAATACAAAAAATGACCAATTTTCTTAAGGAAAGAGGCTAAATTTTCAAAATTTTTCTCCGGCGGCGTTCCCCAAATCCTGAAAAATTTCTTAGAATTGCCTTGTTGAAAATATTAGTCAATTTTTTTCTGAAAAGTCAAAATAGCAAGAAAATTTTCTCCACCAGCATGTTTTTAGAAAAAATGGCACCTAGCTGAAAAATTTGGGTCTGACCCCCCGCCGACCCCCCCTCACCTAGCACCTAGCAGGCCCCCTGGTTGACCCCCCCTTGCCGAGGTATGCTTTTGTTCCCTTTAAATTTTAAATAGATGCTGGATTTTTAGACGGAGAGACAACAAGCTCCAATATTTGCACCTCAAGAGAATTTTTCAAAGGAAAAAAAAATTCATTATAAATGAATCCTTATTTATTTATAGGAAAATCAACTTACAAGGAACACTCACTAGCTGACTCGGTTTTTAGGAAATTCCACCCATGCAGAATAATAGAGCATGATGAGTTATGTCGATAGCCAAATTACTAAATGCCCATGTTTAGAAAAATTTTGAGAAAAAATTATTTTAACTTGATTTTTCGGTGTGCTTTAAGCGCGGGTCATCGTGTGGGTCAACCGCCATTATGGTCAGCCAGATTTCTGAAACCATGTGATGGTAAGCCTGTAAATGTGTAAATATGCAGAAAACTTAGCCTGATTTTTTGACCTTTTTATTTTTTCAAATTTTTGAATTTTTTTGAAAATCTTTCTAATTGTTCATACTATAAAAAGATTTTTGAGAATTTTAAAAAACATCGAATTTTTCGTGGAAATTTGAAAAAGTAAAAAGGTCAAAAAATCAGGCTAAATTTTTTGCATATTTATACATTTACAGGCTTACCATCACATGGTTTCAGAAATCTGGCTGACCATAATGGCGGTTGACCCACACCGATGACCCGCGCTTAAAGCACACCGAAAAATCAAGTTAAAATAATTTTTTCTCGAAATTTTTCTAAACATGGGCATTTAGTAATTTGGCTATCGACATAACTCATCATGCTCTATTATTCTGCATGGGTGGAATTTCCTAAAAACCGATTCAGCTAGTGAGTGTTCCTTGTTAATTAAAATCAGCAAAAAAATCCAGTTTTTATTGTCCCAATTCATTCATTTCGTGCAACACCCACTTTTTGAATCTACAATTTTCCCCCTTTCTCTACATATTCACACACAAATGCGGTTATGTGCTACTTGCTTATTCTCTGATCACTTCTGATCAAAAGCTTTTAAAATTGTCGCGAAGGGCTTTCACACCAGAACATTGTTATTGTCTTACCACGATACTTTGCATTGTCATTCACCACAAACACTACAGTACCCGGTACGTAGTGATCATACATATATACTCTAAATCATCGGTATCGATTGTTTACTCTATGGTCTTTCAAATATTTTTGTTTTACATTTTGTACTCTTGTCCACATTGTTAATTCACTTTTGTAACACTTACTGTAACAGGTGAACACCACTACCCTACCCTTTGCTCTGCTGAATTGGGAGAATGCTAACATCTTTTTTTTTGCACCGGTAGATCATTTTTCAACTGTCTGTCTTTCTCTATCAATATATTAAGATCGCTTCTTTAATCTGATTATGCAAAACCCATGGAATAAAAATAGTGAGCCCCATGAAAGAGCGAGGGTCGGACTAAAAAATAAAAATTTGGACAAAAAACTTAAGCAGAAGACATGGCCTACTACATAGCATACGAAAATCAATCCAAAGATGGCCAGTCGGTCCGAATCCCGTGTGATACTTGATTATGGGTATTTACACGGTGGCGCAGTGTAAATTTTCATATGCTAAGTGTGACAATCCGTGGTGTGTCACCCGGATTGACCAACCTTATACTATGTATGGGTTCAGATCTCACTGACTATTGAAACTTTTTTGTTCGACCACTGACAATCTTGAGTCTCTCTCAGTTTTTGCAATTTTCAAAATTCCCTTTTTGGAATTGCTGTGATTTGAAACAATTCGGCGATTGATCACTTTGCGATCGATCGTCGGTTCAACAACCTCCTCCCTGCTGATGGGCCCATCAAAACAGCCCGGGACCGACGGACCTTAATAATCCTCTCCCCCCCCCCCATTTTCTCTCAATTATAGAGAAATTGGAGGGGCTCCAACCGCCATATTGGGGTCCAAAACTCAAATTATGTTTGTTTGATTGGTTGGTTAGTTGGGCCCCTATTTTCCAAATTTTCGAGGTTTGGAATTTTAGTCCCCTGATTTTTTCGAGTTAGGCTCTCAGGAACCGAGAATTAAATCTCTTTTTCATTAATTCATTAAAAAAATTTCATTAAAAAATATAAAATCCTGATCGTTAATTAATATCTGTAAGCATACGTAAAATAGTAGGGGGGGGGTCAACCACCCTCCGTACTAACTATGCCCAGGAGAGGTCGGACCCCTACCGATACTATGCCTCTTATTTTTCATAAAACTCAAATTATCGCCGAAAAAATCATAAAATTGCTAACCTTTTGGCGGCAATACACAATGCACCTTCACTTTAAGGCCGCCGGAGAAAATTGTGAGAAATTTAGATCCATTTCATAAGGAAATTCACGTCTTGAGACTAATTTTCATAAAACAACTTTACTACCTATATAGGGTGGCCATAGCGGCGGTCCCAATAGGGGCCGCCGGGGAAAATTTTTGAAAACCCGTTCATTTTTCCCATTAAAAATCTGTTCATTTTTTCAGCAATTTCTTAAGAGGGTGGGGGTGGGCGGCGGTCCCGATAGGGGCCGCCGGAGAAAATTTTGAAAAATTCTACTTGTTTCTTACCATATTTGTTCATTTTTTGTAGAAATTTCCTCTGTAAGTGGGGTTCCGGCGGTCCCAACAGGGGCCGCCGGCGAAAATTTTTGAAAAATTGACTCTTTTCTTAATAAAATTGATCATTTTTTCTTTTTCCCCCTTTCTCTCACTCCGCCTGCGAACCCCTCCCTATACTATCCCTCACTCCCCCTCCTCCTTGAGCTACCCCCCCCCGTACCAGTGTTTAAGTGACCGGGGTTTTTCGGTCGATGACCTGACCTGACCTGACCGAAAATTCCGGTCATCCAAAAATGACTGACCTGACCAATGACCGACCCTCCGGTCAGGTCAGGTCAGGTCAGGTCATCCGGTCAGCTGACCAAAAATGACCGAAAATGACCGAAATTTTTTCTCACTTTCTCTAAGATTTTTCCAAATTATATTTGTGCAAATATTTTTTAAGAAGAAAAACAGCCAAATAGATAAATATAAAAACAAATTATTTGATTATTTCAATTAGATCAGGACTGACAACTCCCAAGGCCCTTAATAAACAAATATATCGAGGTCAAAATCTAAGACTTTGGGGTCAATAATAAAGTGATACATTTTAAAAGGCAAATTTTTCATCAATAAAAAATAAATATTGGAATTTTACAATCTTTTCCAACAGTTTTCGAACGATTTTCAGAAAAAGACCATTATTTAAAGCAGTTTTTATTTTTTATGAAATTCATTGTATTAAGGGAAGTCGGCGGTCCTGCCGGAGAAATTTTCGAAAATTAGACCATTTTTTCGGATCGATACGGTTCGGCGCCGCCGTTTCGGCGCCAGCACCGTTCGGCGCTAGAAAAATGATCATAACTTTTTTCAGGTAAAACATAGAGAAGTGAGTTTGGTGTCAAAAAATAGCCCTAAATGTCTGCTATAAACTTGCAGAAAGAATTATCCAGTTTGGCCAAGCAGAAAAAAAGTTGTGGCCAAGTTAAGCCATAAAATCGTGGTTTTGGCCAATGGTCTGGCCATAACTTTTTTTCGACTTGGCCAAATCGGAAAGCTGCTCTTGCAAGTTTATAGCAGACATTTAGGGCTATCTTTTGACACCAAATTCATTTCTCTAGGTTATACCTGAAAAAAGTTATGATCATTTTTCTAGCGCCGAACGGTGCTGGCGCCGAAACGGCGGCGCCGAACCGACCCCGACCCCATTTTTCTTGACAAAATCGATCGATTTTTTGAATGAAAATTTTNGTTTGAAAATGATCACATTCACATTGTAAGCAACAGCTTTTTTGCACTTTAATTTTGATAATTGAAATCAAGATTTTTTGAAATTTTATAGAGAAAATCTGAAAGTTTCGAGTTTTGGGTTTTGAGTTTTGATGTTTTGGTTTTGGACTCAAGTTTTGGTTTTGGTTTTGAGTTTCGAGTTTTGGAAAATTTCAGGTTTTGGACAGCCCTATTGCACGGGCGCCAATGGGGAAGAGAGGCGAAGAGCAAGCAAAGGGAACAGAGAACAGACGGGAAAAAATGAAAGAGTGGAGAAGAGAATGTTAGAGAAAACGAGAGAGCGCAATGGATAGAAGACAGTTAGGGAATTCGTGCCAAAAAATAATTAAATTCAAACAAAAAATCAATGAACTTTGGCAAATTCCGGTCAGTGACCGCCGGTCATGACCTTTTCGATTTTCGGTCATGACCGGATGACTGACCAGGGGTTGTGGTCATGACCGGAATGACCTGACCAGAGACCCCGGTCAGGTCAGGTCAGTCACCGGTCAGGTCAGGTCAGGTCATTTTGGTCAGTGACCAAAGCCGGTCACTTAAACACTGCCCCGTACTATCTCCCCTCCCCTACCGGCCCCTCGTACTAACTATGCTAGGGGGTCCCTTTATTTCCTTCAAACCTTATTTCCTCCAATAATGTAAAAACGTTCATTTCCTCCAATAATGTTAAAAAAGTTCATTCCCTCCAAATTTTTTATTTTCTTCATATAATTTATATAATTTCATTTAAATTCATTTCATATAAAAGAAGAAAAATGTTCATTTCACATAAAATTTCTAACATACCCCGGATTTTCTATCGTTACCCGGCTATCTACGGTAGCCGTGGGGGGCTTAGGCCAAAGCCATGTTCAATAGGTGCGGGCTGGATGATTTTTGGATTTTTAAATGCAAAATCTGTTAATGTTGGGCTCGCCGAAGGCGAGCCCAACAATAAAAAATTTTGCATTTAAAAATCAAAAATCATACAGCACTCACCTATTGAACAGTCCTTCCTCCTTTTTTCCCCTAATTTTGTAGGAAATGAACATTTGAAATGAATTTATATGAAATTATATAAATTATATGAAGGAAATAAAAAATTTGGAGGAAATGAACTTTTTTACATTATTGGAGGAAATAAGGTTTGGAGGAAATAAAAATTGGAGGAAATAATTTTGGAGGAAATATAGTGTCGGCATGCTAGGGGGGGGGTCGACCCACCCCTATTTTATCTCAGAGATGTTATCGAAAATTTTCAGAAAAAAGGACATCAAAGGCAAAAATAAAGGATTTCACTGGAGAAAATCCTCAAAATAAAGGACATTTTTTAAAAATGGAAAATTCATAATAACAATAAATTTTTATGCATCATATTTGTCATCAGCAACAATTTCCATAAGCAATTTGTTGTTTTAACGAGAAAATCATCGACTTTCAGAGAATTTCTCTTGTTAGTAGACATTTTAAGACCCTTTTTTGAAGAAACCTAATGTGGGGTGCCGGCGGTCCCGATAGGGGCGGCCGGAGAAAATTTTGAAAATTTAGTCGTTTTTCTTAAGAAAATTGGTCATTTTTAAGGCATTTTCTTGAAGAAAATCCTCTATATGAGAGTGCCGGCGGTCCCGATAGGGGCCGCCGGAGAAAATTTTGAAAATTTAATCCTTTTTCCTAAGAAATTGGTCATTTTTTGAATAAAATTTTTAAAATCCAAAAATAAACGACAAAAGGACACTCATGGTCTGAAAAAAGGACAAATCTTTAAAAAAAGGACATTAAAATTTCCAAAGGACGGGACCCCTCCAAAAAAGGACAATCCTTTAAAAAAAGGACAGATAACATCTCTGTTTTATCTATGTCTGTAAGTCACAGCTTGGGCTATATCTGTTTTCAGAAATTCAAAAAACGCTGATTTTTTGGAAATTTTTGGGGGCACTTTATCCCCGAATAATCGAGGACGACTTTCAGCAGCGGATACTGTTTTCTATGATCCAAATTTTCGGAAAAAATACTCTTAAACAGAGGCCAACCATCAACAAAAAATGATTTGCAATGCCATGCCTGATCCAACTTGGAATCAAGATCAGATCATTTTGGAAACTTGAACCTCATGAAACCCCTAAAATTTCGAGTTTTTCGGTGGTGGATTGTGGGGAGCGCGGTGCATTTTTTCCTTTAAAAACACATTTTTCATTCCAAAAAATCATTTCCTTCCTTTAGTTTATTTCTTAATGACGACAATTTCTTATCATCACGGTTATCAGAAGGGAAAATAATAAAAAATATGCACTTTTTGAGGTCCCTGGTCTGTTTGGACTGGTGAAACTCCCGAGATTCGATTCTCGATTGTCAAATTTTTCCCGCGTTTATTTTTAAAAAACACCGTAAATCGGAGATGTTTCCAGATCCAAAATGAACCAAACGCCAGGAAAAATTTTTAAATGTCATAAAACCACAAACCCTTCACCCCATCACATGAGCTTGATGCCAAAAACGTGTAAAGCACAAAAAAGAGCGACAAAATGAGCCTAATCCCGTTCGAATTTGTCTTTTTTGAATAAATATGGATTTTTAAAGGGTTTTCCCCAAATTTTTCGAAGGACTTGCTTAGGCCTTTTTTGTAGCTAATTTTTGCTCTCTTTTTTGACACAAAACTCGTCATTTTAGGTTGACAGTAGAGCACCTTAATATGTAGGTATAATGGATACTCCTAAACATCTGGCATTTGACATTTGTCAACAAAAGTCATAAAAGCAAAAATTTCCCTGGATCAGCTATGAAAACAGAAATGTTCCCCAGAAATTCCAAATATTATTAAATGAAAAACGGAGGATACCCCGACGGACGCCATCACCATCCGCGCAGCCATTCCATGTCCGCTGGCGGTAGCGGTGTGTCCGGCGTGTCCTTCGCGGCGGTGCCCTCCGCGTCCATCTACTCGCTGCACAACCACCCGAACCATGCCACCACCATGGGCGGCATGGACGCGCAAATGATGGGGATGATGATGATGCAGCACAGCCAGAGCCAGCTGACCGGGTGGGTGGTCGGGAGTGTTCGGAAGCGCGGAAGTAGTAGGTTAGGAAATCGAAATTGGTCCTCTGAGTGAATAATTTGAATACATATGGAAAATATTGATGAGTTTCCGAGTCCCTTCCGGATATTTTTATTTGCTTTACAGATTCAATGGTGAGAACGGTGGCACCTATGTGGTCAACAGTGGGAATGGCAGAAGCGGTACAAAGGTGAGTTCTGCTGATCAGAGATCAACATTGCGGGAATTCCATAAGGAAAGCCGATCGGTAAACCAAATAAGGTAATACCATTTAGTGAGCTGATCAGAGAATCCCGGGGATTATACATTTGAGCATATGATCAAGGAATAGGATCCCCGATCAACTAATCAATCCACTAAGAAAAACCCACTTAAAAGAATCCGAATAATCCAATCTGAATCCTGGAGTCCCTAGATCAATAAATTCCCACGAATAGAGATTCGTCAAGAATTATACCATGAGGTATCATCCGATCAGAAAAATCAACCCAGGGAATACAACTTGAAATCCCTTTGGTAATCTATCAGGGAAACCGATCCGGGAGCCTAAATCTTCCGGATCCAAAAGCTGATAAGTTCCCCAAATATTGATCCAGTTTACCTGGTATCAGAATTTGATAAATTCCAGTAACCTAACTCTAGTTATTCTGATCATTGATATATTCAGCTGAAAGGGCCGCCGGAGCGTTCCGGTACCGCGCGACAGCCAGCAGCCGCAAGCGGCGCCTGGATCGAACGCGTGTTCCGCAAGCGGGAATGCATCAAGTTCATCCCGGCAGAGGCCGACGAGGAGTACCAATCGGACCGGTAAACATTGGTACCTTGTTATATCTACAAAATGAATGCATATCATTTTACCCTTACCCACCAGACACTGTACTTTTAGGAAACTCTTGGATTTTTTATGGAGAGCATTATCAGACATTACCGCATGTTCTATATGTCAAAACCTTTCCTACCGTAATCCCTAGCCTCTAGCCACCCACCTTAGTCGTCAGTACCCCGTGTGCACATGCTTTTCAGGTGTCAATGCGGCCGTGCAAGTGCCGAGCACTCGCAGCTGGCACTTTCTCGCTTCACCACCGCCATTGTGACGCGTCGCGCAGGGTGCGTCAATGACGTGCATGCGTCGGTGACTCATCCAAGTGCAAGCGTCAGGAGCCAACAGCATCGGTGGACCATCGACACATGCACCGCCGCCTCGCCGACAGACGCCTACGGAACCATCCAATTCCAAGTATTACTGTAAATTTTGGGACAACATAAAAATTGATAATCCTCAATAAGATTAGAACTTGTGCCATATCCACCTCGGCTAGGCCATTTGGCCATCATCGAATTTTGATTTTGCCCCCTTCCAGTGGAAAAATTGGTTTCTGCGGAGTTTCAATTTGAATTCCGGCTATTTTTAGTGTCATTCAACTTTTAAATTTTTCCCTACGAGTTTCCTCGCAACGTTACACTATTTTGGTGGAAAATTTTAAGAGGACTTTGGACGTTGAAAATCGGGAAAATTATTAGTTTGGATCATAAAAAATTACTTTTTATTTATTTTGCGGATATGAACACCAAAATTTCCATTTTCTTGTCTCCTTCAGGGTGGTCCGCACGTGCACAAGGCGCGTTATGTACGCCTCAGTTTCGACTCGGACCCGGCGGACGTCATGCACTTGCTGGAACGCGTCTGGGGCCTGACACGGCCCCGGCTGGTCATCTCCATTCAGGGCGGTGGCGGCGCAGACTTCAAGTAAATGACCAATCGAATAGTGATTATCGATCGGTTTGAATTTCAAACTACAGGATTCGATCGATAATCAACCTTCCCCCTGATCAGGGTTCCGGAAAGTCTCGGAAAGGTGTTTCGCGAGGGTATACTCCGAGCGGCCGGGAGTACCGGTGCCTGGGTACTCACCTCCGGTCTGGATGCTGGTGTCGTGCAGCATGTCGCGCGTGCGCTAGATGAGGCGGGCATATCGGCGAGGTGCGGTAGAACCTTTAGACAACAGAGTAAAATGCGCGTCAGAAAAGTCCGGAAATCCCTTTTGAAAAAATGATATTGAAGCGATTGTTTTGTTTGCAAAGGATAAATCACCGCACGATCACAAACTGAGAGGAAATGAGCATCGGAAAAAGCTATTTATATGGACTAGGTGGATGGACGAGCCCACTCGAAGACAGAGTAGTTTTTGGATCCAGTGAAATGAAATGAAGGACCAGAGACAAGGAGAAGAGAGAACAGAAGCGCAAGATGCATCAGACGAATCATTTCGAGACCAAATTCGAAAATAAATGAGTCCCAGATTTCCGGACTTTTCTGACGCGCATTTTATCGTTGAGAATGAAAATACCGTACTTTACCGTATGACGAGATGGAATATGTAGTACTGTAGTTACATTAAACAAGGCTCTGGAAGATTACCTTCCAACGAGAATAGGGTGCTGTAAGGTACTGTACCCCGAAGGAAAAGCTCAGTAGAGTGAGACTCAGACTCATACCGCGAGAGTAAAAACTACCTTAATTTAATCTACCGCGAGGAAAGGGGTATATAATGTACTCTACCGTATCGCGAGGGCAAAAAAGCTGTAGTTTAGCGTTACCTGGCTGCGAGGGTTTGGGCAATTGTACAATAATTAACCATAGAATACGAAATGTCGAAAAGCTTTATACTTTAGGTAGTAATGATGATGGGATGTTAAATTTCCGTAATTTTTTTTATTTTTGCTACCATACCTTTGTAGAATGCGCTCGCGCATCGTGACGGTGGGCATCGCACCATGGGGCGTGCTACAACGCCGCGAACAGCTGGTCGGACGGCACAAGTGTGTGTCCTACCGTGACGCAAGCGCCCCGTATGCGTCACGTGACGCAGGTGCGTCCCTCAACGACCGTCATGCCTACTTTCTGCTCGCGGATAATGGAACTTCCGGACGTGCTGGAGCGGACGCTGTGTTACGCACGCGTCTGGAAACGCACTTGGCCTGCAGCACCAGCAGGCGCGCCTGCCGTCGACGCATTCCCATTGTGTGCGTACTGATTGAGGGAGGCGACAACGCGGTATGCACGCTGAACACGGCGCATCGATATCTGACCAGGTCGGCAGAAATTTGCGAGTTAACGTAAACTCCAGAAAATCCGCGAGCATGCAAAGAGTTGCAGTTAGAATTAGAAAGAAAATCCTTCTGTAATTAACAGGAATCTTGTAGAAAAGGTTCCTTGAAAACCGCAAGTTTTCAGATTCGGGAACTTTGCATGTGGATTTGAAAATCTGCATATTTTCGGGATACATGCAGACTTGCACTTGCGGGTTGCATGCAGAATCCTGTAAGCTTGCAGAATGCAGCAGGAAACTTGCATGTTTAGATAGGTCTTTATGACAAGCTTGCAAATGTAGACCTCCCTGCATTCCTGTGATCATCTGCGAGTGCAATGGACGCATTTCGAGCCTGCTGGAAATGGCGGCGCGTCATGTGGATACAGGAGAGTTGACTTCCGACGCACTGCTTGCACGCCTGCAGCAGCACGAGATGGCCTTGCCGGACGCTGTAGATGCCATATTGGACCGCATTGTGCAATGTGCGCGGCACAACGGCGCATTGGTCGGGCATCGAAAAGCAGAAACCAGGAAATCCGGGCTCTGATTTCAGCTGACTATCTTCCATCCCCGCGCCGGACAGCATCAGCGTCAATCTGCCGCGCACTTGGACCATGCCATTTTGCGCGCGTTGTTGCGTCAACGGACGCCAAACGCGGTGGTAGACCAGCTGTTGCTGACGCTCGCCTGGGGACGCGTGGATATAGCACGATGCGAAATCTTCCGTCAGGTCATCATAAAAACGCGCATGCGTCAAGCGTGCATTAATCCCTACTTAATGCGTTTTTACGTAACGCACCTACTAAGTCCTCCAACAGGGTCCCGATCAGCGTCCGGTGGACCCGGCACTCTTGGTCAAGCCGATGATGGAGGCACTGTTACGCGGACGCGTCGACTTTGTGCGTCTATTTCTGGAACAGGGACTGTCCCTTAAGCGTTTTCTGACTTTCGACCGTTTGGAAGCGATGTACAACACGGTGAGCGCAGAAGGCTTTCAGTCTAGGGGAATTAGTTTAATTCAATTTTTGCCACTGATTTAATACACTCTATCCAGGAACCCTCAGCGTTGAACACGCTATTGCTGAATGGGCGCACCCAATCGGCAGGGCGCACGGCGCGAAACGCGGCCTTTACGCTTCCGGAAATCGGCGTTGCCATAGAGCGGTAAACTCAATAATGAGTAATCGGTCTACAATCTTTGATTTGATCACTCGATTATCAACCGATTTTTTCCTCTTGATCAATCGATAACTCTCTCTCTCTCTTTGCTGATCAATCGATGATCAATTCTCTATCTGATCGATCCGTTCACTTACTATCCATCGTTGAGATAGTTTTTTAAACTTGGATTTGACGCCCAGGGTGTGGGTTCGGATCCCATCCCTCCCCCCAGCGAGCTTCCTCCATCTGCTGAAGAAGAATAGGGAGGAGGCAGAACCTGATGTTTTTTGGGTTCTTATGTTGAACTTCTTTTTAGAAAAAGTCTCTTTATTTTTCGAATGTAATCAATTTCTCCGTTCTCTGATCGATCACCCGATCACTAATGTCTCTCTCTCTCTCTGATTTTTTCGGTGTGAATCGAACTCTTCCCTTTTCATTCCAGTCTGATGGGAAATGCGTTTCGCTGCTCTTACACGACGCGTGCCTTCAAGGTGCGTTACACACGCGCGCGTTCCGGCGGCTCGTTGCGCTCGTTGCGTCGCGGTGCCACACGCAACTTCAGCTCGCTGAACATGTGCCTGGGCGCCATGGACGGGGCGGAAGAGGAGGCGGCCACGGACATTCCGGTAGGACACTTACACAGTAAACTGTGCTTTTTACAATTTTTTTGCCATAATTGCGACCTTAAAAAATTTTGACCGCTGATTTTCAAAAGAGGAGAAAATTGGAAAATTTTGTCGTCTACCCAAAAATTTCATAGACTTAAGGATTTATAAATATTTTTGGCTAAAGTTGTAGGTTTTAGTTTGAAATTTTAGCCGAAAATGTCCCTATAGACCCACAAATGAAGAGTTTAGTTCCCTCTACCTAATGCAGGAAGTGTCAATGATGTTATGAACAAATATGGAGCCTTTGAGATGGTGCTGAGTCGTTTCTTAAAAAACCTCATAATTCGTGTTTCTTAAATATCCCTCAAAACTCAAAATGAGCGTTTTCTCCAATTCCTACTGTAAGTGCGTGTTTCTTAAATATCCCTCAAAACTCATGTGAATAGGAAGCACTCCGATAAAATAAAATTTCATAAATTGAAAATTAGTTTAAAAATTGAATAAACTTTAACAAATCCTAGTTAACAAATTTTAAAATGATAGATCAATTTCTGTATCATTTTCCGACTTTTTGTCTAACATGCTGAACATTCGAATGTGGGCCGTCGTGGTGGCTCATACAGCTGAATACGCAATGCCACAAGTGAAATTGGGATTGCTGCTGAGAGAACATGCAGCTTGCCGCTTTCATCTAGGATATTTTTTTAATAATTATTAATTTCAACGAAAATTTTCCCAGAAATCTAACTTTTTTAAAACGAATTTAGCCATATAAAATGATATCGATTAAAAATTAGATTCTAAATTTATTAGCGATTCTCAAAAAATTCTAAATAAATTTTTTTTGAAAATATTTCATTTCCATTAAAATCAGGAAATGCATAAATTTATCTTTTTATTAATTTCACGAAATATTTCTATTTCTTTTTTATTATTATTTTTTTTTGAAATCAAATCTATCCCTTCATTTTTTAAAGTTTATTCAATTTTAAACTAATTTTCAATTTATAAAATTTTATTTTATCGGATTGCTTCCTATTCACATGAGTTTTGAGGGATATTTAAGAAACACGCATTATGATGGATATTTAAGAAACGACTCATTTGGGTTTTGAGGGATATTTAAGAAACGCGCACTTACAGTAGGAATTGGAGAAAACGCTCATTTTGAGTTTTGAGGGATATTTAAGAAACGCGCATTATGAGGTTTTTTAAGAAATGACATAGCACCTTTGAGATGAACCGAATTGACTTAAGAATTAGTAGCTAGTCTATTTTATATCTTTATTCCAAAATTGACATTTATTCATTGTTGGCTAACTTGGCATTTGTGGGCAAAAAATTTCCAATTTTTTTATCCATATTTTTACTTATTAATTCGCTAGTTAGAACAGATCTAGATACTAAAGCTTAGTTTTATTTTATTTATTTTTTCTTAGCATGCTTCCAGCTAAGTTATTTATTTTTATTCCTGGAAAACTAAAGAATGCGTCAGAGAAAGTGTGCGTTGGCGTCACCGTATTCGGCGGCGCAGACGCACGCGTCGCCCAAGGCGGACTTTGCGCATCCGTGCAACGAGCTGCTGCTGTGGGCGGTGCTGACGCGGCGCGCCGAAATGGCGCGCCTGTTCTGGCATTACGGCGAGGAGCCGCTGGCCAAGGCGCTTTGCGCCATCCGCCTCTACAAATGCATGAGCCGCGAAGCCGCGCACGACTACACCGAGGTGGAGGTCAGCAACCAGCTGCGCGAGTGCGCTAACGAGGTGGGGAGGTTGTGCCTCATCAGTTAGCGACTTAATAGTTCCTGAACATTCTTGGGTCACTTAATTGATTTTCCCCCAAATTCGACCAATTCGGCACCATTCGACAATATGAATAATCCTCGGGGCATTTGCGCTAGTTTTGGGCCGTTTATAGCTTGCTTTAGACTTTAGACTCCTTTTGTTCCATTTTGGGCTATTTATGACATATTTCCCAATTTGATGAGATATATATGGCATTTGTGCATTTTTGGCTCATTTGGGCTCATTCTAAAAATTTTGCGAATGTCGAAATGAGATTCTCGAAAAATCTCTTCTCGATCCGATTTCTAATTCAGTTCCATTTTCTGACCCTTTTGGGTCAATTTTTAAACATTTATGCAATCTACAAGTTATTTTGCACTTTATTTTGTGCTTTCTCACCAATTTTTAGACAATTTTTTTCATTTTTTGATTACCTGCTGATTAAACTTAATAGTTTTTGACCATTTGTTACATTGTTGGCCAATTTTGCACCATTCCCATCAATTTTCGGCCATTTTTGGCCAAATCTAACCATTTCACTTCCATTTTTAACTTTTTCGACCATTTTTGGCCAATTTTCCCTCCATTTTCCTCATCAGTTCCGCGAGTGTTCCCTGGAGCTGCTGCACCACTGCCACCAGCAGGACCCCCAGCTGACCATGCGCCTGCTCACCGCCCAACTGCCCAACTGGGGCAACCACACCTGCCTGTCCCTAGCCGTAATCGCCAACAACAAACGCTTCTTGGCCCACCCGTGTTGCCAGATCCTGCTGGCCGAACTTTGGCACGGCGGACTCCGGTTCCGATGGTTTGTCAGAGGGATGGGACATTTTGGGACAATTTTATGGGTTATTCTAAATTTATGCATTAAGCCGTAAAAATATCCCAAAAATTTGTATTTGAGAATTTGAGACAATTTCATAGGCGACAGACAGTACATGCTGGGATAATTATTAGGCTATCCAAATGTTGGGGCAATTGTTGGGTTCAATTTCATGGCTCTGCAGCATTTTTAGACAAGTTCGACTCATTGACACGGTTTTTGAATAATTCGAAAGTTTGGACAATTTTGGCACATTTTTTGACCATTCTTGTATAATCACGACGCTTTGGCGTCTTCAGATTATTTTGGCATCATATTTTGAACTTTTTGGAATGATTTTTTTTCGATATATTTATTTTGGCAAAATTTGGCCAAACTCTGACATGGAGAATTTTTTGGATAATTTTGCAAAAACTGGACTTTTTGACCATTTTGGCTTTATTTACAGAAGTAACAACCTTATTGTCTGAATTGCTATTGTAAAAGACTATTAAGACAATTTGACTTTTTGCCACAATAATTTTTCACGACAATTTTTAACTGTTTGGCAATTTCGGTATAATTTGGATATTTTCGATGCATCGAAGCTTGTTAGAGAGATGTTTGGACAATTTGATGCCATTTTAGACCATTTTTTCTTATCCCTTTTATTTAAGCCAGTCCAACGTGAAAGTGGTGCTGGGCATCCTGTTTCCGCCCAGCATTCTGCTCCTCGACTTCAAGACCTCCATTGCGTCAAATGACGCTTCGCATCAAGCGGATGACACAGACGCGGACGCAGGTAGTAGCGCAAGCGATGGAGGCGATGGTACGCACGCGGAACAACAACAACGCAAACGCTCCTTGCGCACGCTGTTCGGCGCCGCGCGGAACGGAAGTGGCAAACGCCTGTTGCGTCCAGAAACGGACGTCGTCGATGGGGAGGAAGACGCAGATGCTGATGAGGGCGTGCGTTGCGAGTGCGTGTTACAAAAACGGCCCAAAACGCAGGTGGGATACATTTGCTGTAGGGTGAACTTTTCCACTTTTTATAAATTGATATTTGGATCAATTTTAGAGATGGCAATTTTTTGTATAATTTAACATTTTTAAAAACTCCGATTTAGCAATTTTAAAATTTTTGGCTTGGCAATGATCATAAACTGGCCATTTGCAAATCTTTGGTCCTTATGTATTTATTTAGGCATTTTTTCTGATATTTAAGGAATTTTTTAAATCATTTCTGCCATTTTAGCACATTTCTAATATTTTGGGGTTTTTGGCACAATTCTATGATTTAGGTCCATATGCACAATTTCAACATTTTGGACCATTTTGGCATATTTATCTTTTCTTCTAAATGTTATTTTGGAAAAATTCCGTTTTTACAATATAATATCTATTTTTCCCATTTGGCATGACTTTCTAGTACTAAAGTCTCATTTTCTTCAGCCAGGCTCTGCAGCTGGTCGACCTGCCGCCTGCTCGCGCCTGCAGCGTGCCCTGGCCAAGTGCGTGCTGTTCTACCGGGCCCCGATCAGCTCCTTCTGGACCTGGTCCCTGTCCTTCGCCTGCTTCATGCTCGCCCTGATCTACGTGCTCCTGGTAGAACTTCCGATCGACCGGGTGCCCCCGGTGGAGTGGTTCCTGTTCATCTACGTGCTCGCCCTGGCCATGGAGCACTTTCGCAAGGTCCTAAAAAGGATTATGACAAGAAAAATTGCGGAATTTCATGGAGGCGAAAATTTTATAACTCAGAAGTACCGATACATTACGCACTTTGATAACACCAATATTAAATAACCCAAATAATGCGATAAGATTCTATCAAAAAAAAACTAAACTTCATCATATCGCATATATGTCAAATAGGTTATAGCAATAATATAATATTTGTGTAGATGACGGCCCCATTCTCTCTTCCGCGGTTTGATGTAGTAATTTAGGTTCAAGCAAAAACTATGGGTTTTCACAAAATTTTCGGGGAAAAGACAGTGATTTTTGCTTTTCAAGTTCTGGGCATCTTTTGAGCAATTCACGAATACATTATTCAATACAAAAACCCAACATTGTGCTAATTACATGACAAATAATCCCCTAGGCTCCCAAAATTTTCGGGATTTTCATCAAAATTTTTGTGAATTCTGCTGTCAAAAATTTAGGTCGGCAAACCCCTGAGTTTATAGTCTTTGCCGTAACTTTTAGTTGTTCGTGCTGGAGTCCTCCTCGCTGGTGGAGAAGCTGGGCGTGTTCTACGCCCGCTACTGGAACATGCTGACCACGGTGTCCGTGCTGTCCTACTTCGTCGGCTTCGCCTTTCGGCTTAATCCGGCCACGGTGCACACACTGTGCCGGACCATCTTGGCCTCCAACTCGGTGCTTTGGCACATGAAACTGTTCGACTTCCTCAGTGTGCATCCCCGCATCGGGCCATACATCACCATGGCCGGCAAAATGGTAGGATAGTGGATCGAAATTGGCCAAAATGTCAAAAAAATGGCCAAACTCAAAAATTGTACCAACATTATTGAAGAGTTTGCAAATTGGCCTTGGCCGTAAGGAAAGAGTTGGCCAAAATCTCCTTCGAAACTTTCATTGCAAGATCACCAAAATTCGGAATTGTCCCAAATGTTCTAGAAAGTCCAAATTATACCCTAAAATGTCCAAGAATTTTCCTCTAGATTGTCCCAAAATAATTAATTTTGAGACCATTTTACCAAATTTTCCCAAGCTGCTTAAGTTGGCCAAAGTTGGATCCATATCATACTAGCAAATTAATATAAATTGTCTGAAAATCTTCTCAAGATAATCTTCAACTTTTCTAGCTAAGATCATTTATTATACTAGAATCATTAGAGCTTCTTATCCCAGGACTGTTCAAATTGGCCCAAATTTTTCCAAGACGGTTTAATTGGCCCAAAATGTCATAGTAGGTATATACCAAAATATAAAATGGCATAAAAATGATAAAACCTATAAAAATCCCATCATTTTCCCTCAAGGTTCTAGCGATGAGTTACATCATCATCTTGCTCATGGTAAAGCTATTTTGGACTTTTGGCCAAATTTAAAGCCCCAACATGTCTATGTATAGGTCACCTTGATGGCTTTCGGAGTTGGTGGGTTATAATAAGAGGACTATAGTGATCGAGAATTGACCAATTTTGTAGCTCGCCAGTCCATCACTTTCCCGCATGAGAAGTGGGCCTGGCTGTTGGTGCGCAACATCTTCTACAAAGTTTTTCATTTTGAGGGGTATTTGAGGGTATTTATTTGTAAATTTTGGATTTATGGTGAACAATCGAAGGCCAGCTAAAGATGGATTTTCCCATCCATAAGCGAGTTTAGCTTAGCTGGATTTCTCTGTTTTTCTCTTCTCGGTTTTTTTTATTTCTGGACTTGACAAGACCCCTTCCCTGACCTATCCTTGGTTCAGTGATTTTTCGAGGGAACCCGATTTTTGGCCTAAAGTTTTCACGAAAAATTTATTTGAAAATTTTCCCGCTCACTGTCAGCCCTACTTCATGCTGTACGGGGAGGTGTACGCGGGCGAGATTGACACGTGCGGGGACGAAGGCACGAACTGTGTGCCCGGGGGCTGGATCCCGCCCGTGTTGATGACCATGTTCCTGCTGGTGGCCAACATCCTGCTCATCAACATGCTCATCGGTGCGATGAGGTGTAAGGGTTAGGGGGAATACAGTCGGAAAATGAGAGACCATTGAGAGAAAAGAGAATCCAATTTTTAAAACAACCGATAAAAAGGACCGGAATTTTTTAAAAACAATATATATCAAAAGAAAAATCGGGGAGTTGGTTGTGAAGATCTGTGAAGATTTGTTGAAATTTCGAAAAAAATTCCCAAACCGAATAGGATGTATGATCTTTGAGCTCTTTCTACATGATATTCGATCTTTATTCATGCTCTTCCCTTGTCTTGACTTGTTCTCTACCAAAAAAATTAGCTTTGACTCTGATAATCCGTGATCTTTGATCCCTTAACTCCTATGCTCATCGCAATATTCAAGTGCAAAATTTTTAAATTTGACCCCCGAGGATCTGAGGCGTGAAAATCGCTAAAATTTCATTGAAAATAAAAAATTCCCGAGTAGAGGGACTTTGGGAGCGAATCCCATGAAAAGGAAATTTTGGCGCAAAACGAGAAATTTCAAACCGATGAATAAGGCCTATGAAACTTATAAATGACGATAAATTAGTTGAACTTCGAAAAAAATCCCAAACCGAATAGGATATATGATTTTTTATCTCTTAATCTAAGGTATTCGATCTTTGTCCATGCTCTTCCCTTAATCCTTAACTTGATCTCTCTACAAAGCTCTTAACTTAATCATTGATCTTTGATAATCCCCCTGATCTTTGATCCCTTAACTTCTCTCACATCAGCAACATCTTCAACGTGACCAACGCCATGTCCCAGCAAGTTTGGATGTTCCAGCGCTACGAGCAGGTGCTGGAGTACAAGTCCACGCCCATTCTGCCCCCGCCGCTGACCCCGTTGGCCCATCTGTGGATGCTGATACGGTACCTCACCAAGGTACTACGGTAGATTTTCATTATGAAAAAGTTCACTTATCAGGGTTGTTCTAAAATCAGATTAAAATGGACTAAAGACCCTAAAGTACCGAATAATATGCTGTACTTAGACACTAAAATACCGTATGTTGGTATACTGTAGTGTACATTTTAGCCCAAGCAACCACCGGCATGCCCTCTGCACAATTGTCAAACAACGGGTGCCGAGAACGGCGACTTTGCGCTGAAAGTCCAATTGTCTGCGGAAGAACTTCAGGATTTACAGGATTTCGAGGTACTACATTGATTTGAGGTCGAAATGGTGCCAGCGTCAAAGAAATTGTTATAACTTTTTTCAAAAGCAACGCTGAAAAGTGGTTTTGGTATCATTAGATAGCCCAACATGTTAGCTACAAACAAGCCAAAGCACGTTCAAATTGGCCCATTGGGAAAAAAGTTATGGCCAAAATATTCCCAATTTTTCGGACTTGGTCGATTTTGGATTTGTTTTGGCCATAACTTTTTTTCCAATGGGCCAATTCGAACGGGCTTTG
This sequence comes from Rotylenchulus reniformis, assembly GCA_001026735.1. Taxonomy (NCBI): domain Eukaryota; kingdom Metazoa; phylum Nematoda; class Chromadorea; order Rhabditida; family Hoplolaimidae; genus Rotylenchulus; species Rotylenchulus reniformis. The sequence continues at coordinate 27,434 of LDKF01000170.1, read as the reverse complement.
GCTTGCTTTGTAGCTAACATCCAGGGCTATCTAATGATACCAAAACACTTTTCAGCGTTGCTTCTGAAAAAAGTTAAAACTGTGGCACCATTGTGACCCCGGCACCATTTTGTCCCGGTCCCACCACATTTACCTGTGGTGTCATATTTCGTTAGACTACAATGGTACATTATTAACATTTGAATAACATAGTGCCATGAGATCAATGGATCGTACGATGTTGGGTACAACACGATGTGGGCTACCGAGATACGGAGCAGCTGGTTTCTTCACCCCCGCGCTAGAAAAATGATCATAACTTTTTTCAGGTAATACTTAGAGAAATGAGTTTGGTGTCAAAAGATAGCCCTAAATGTCTGCTATAAACTTGTTCGAAACCTATCCGGTTTGGCCAAGTAGAAAAAAAGTTATGGCCAAGTTAAGCCATAAAATCGTGGTTTTGGCCAAATAGCTGGCCACAACTTTTTTTTGCTTGGCCAAATCTGGACGATCCTTTGCAAGTTTATACATAGCAGACATTTAGAGCTATATTTTGACACCAAACTCACTTCTCTAGATTTTATCTGAAAAAAAGTTATAAGCATTTTTCTAGCGCGGGGGTGAAACCAGATTCACCGAACAAGATATGTAGTACTGTAGGAACCATATGGTGTAAAAACGCCGTGATCCCGTGATACTTGCCTGCTTCCCTGGTAGTAGCAATACCGGCAGTGTTGTGGGATAACGCAGTACTACCATGTTTCCTGTATGTATTAAGTCCTCTCCCTGCAATTATTCCCCTCCATGTATTCCCTCTGCTCTGGAGGGGTTGAAAAATAAGACCCCGGGAGGTTTAATACAGGAAATACGGTATGTAAGACATTGTGGTACCGATAGTTATACCGTGGCCCTGTATGATGCCAAAAAGCACTGTCATACTTGTCATAGCATACTGTAATACGGAACTATCTTCCTCCATTTTTCCCAAAGGAGGACTGCATGGACGACTTGTCGCGTCGCAAGTACCGTAACAACGCGCCGGAATCAGAATGTACCGAATCGGAATCGGTGGCGGAAGACGACGCGCCTGCATGCAAGCATTGCGGTTGCGCGTGCATGCGGCAATTGCATGCACGATTGGACGCACTGCAGCAGGCGCTGCTTGCGGAACCGGAGACACGAATTGCTGCAAGCACGTCCGCATGTTCCAGCAAGCCGCGAGCCTGCATTCCACCCTTGCACAGTGCAGGCGCGCCCGCAAAAATTCGGCAAGCGCGCCTGCACTCTTCAGACGACGAAATTGAGCAAATGCTAGGCCTATGCTCTGTCCCACAGAGATAACATTGATTTATTATCTTTTGCCTAGAAAATTTTGTAGTTGTGCATTTTTAGATTCAGAATCATTTTTACGCTTGAATTCTAAAATTCCTTTTAGTCTAAGAATTATTCATTATTCACTTTTTTATGCTGTTGATTTTGTTTATCTTTCGAGCTCTTAGGTTTCTCCTATATTCATGCAAAGTCTGCCAAAAAATATATTTAAAATATAAATAAATAAATAAAGAACATACAATAATATAGCAGAAAAAATAATTTAGATAAGGCGATATTTAAATAAAAGCATAAAAATTATAATTTATAATTTTGTGAAAAGATGAAATATAGATTTTTCAAGCTGGGAAATAATTGAAAAATGGATTTTGGGTTGCGAAAATTTTTAAAAATACGCTTACTAAAATTTCTGTTCTGAATAGAGTTTTATGGTACTGTTCGATCTAGAACAAACTCAAATTTTGAGGGTGAAAAAAGATGATTGTACTAAAAAGTTTATTATTTTTAAACATAAACATAGGTAAAAATTTTAAATTTATTTATAAATTCTAGTAAGATCTTTCTTGTTCATCCTAAAGAAAAAAATCCTGGGTTAAATGCAAATTGTCAAGGTTTAAATTTAAAATAAAAACCCTTTTTCGGAAATTATCCATCCATAATAAAAGCTTGCAAATTAATCCTAAAAATCCATTTCCATAAACTGATGAAAAATGATAAGGATATTAGAATATGAGAAGATGGCAAGCAAAATTAAACAGGAAAATTCGATTTTCAACAACAAAATTCGCGCAGCCTAATGGTATCCGTTCTCCACTCCGGCATACGGACAGGCCATATGGTTCTGGACCATCAGCTGCTCCACCTCGCCACGGGCGTTGTTGGTGTCCGCGTCGTGGACCAGGTGGCTGGCAGCGAACACGCCGGGCCAGCGTTGCGACGCCGTGTTGTAGCTGGTCGTCTGGTTGCTGAATAAAAAATTTTGAAATTTAGTTATTTGGATTTAAAGCAGATTTATCCACTTAAGGCTCATATATTGTTATTTTTATATCCTTAATTGTGAATTTTTAAAAGGGTATTTTATACTTTTTAGAACAAAAATCGGACTATTTTGTGCAATTTTATGGGGATGATTTTGAAAAATTTGGGTCATTTTTTGATTTTGGAATCATTTTGGGTTCTTTAGAAAAAAAATTTTTAGGACCATTTAACTTTCTAAAAAATTTTTGGTGGTCCTAAAAGGAAAGGGAACTTTTTAAAACCAAAAGAACTCTTGAGCAATTTTTGGGACCAATTTTGAGTTCTTAAGATGAATTTTTAGGTTTTTGAACCAATTATGGTTTACTATCAGGCCCGTAACCAGGGGAAAGGGGGCCCATTCCGAATTGCCAAGACCAAAAAATCAACAAGTCCTGTGTCAAATTTTTTAGGGTTTTTTTTGAAAATTTGAAGAAAAAGTGATCGATTTCCTTCAAAAATCGTCAAAAATTTTCAAAAATTTCTCCGGTGTCCTCGACCCAGAAGAGTTGGGTGATTCCCCCCTCTCCCGAAAATTTTTTCTGGTATGACCCTGTCTATTATTAAGGAAATTTTCAATTTTCCCAGGTATAAAATTTTGCGTCCAAACTCACGGGTCGGTGAGCGCTCGCAGCTGTGCATGCATGGGGCGATCAGTGCGTATCAGTCGTTTGAAGTACGCGCACTCCTCCGGCGACCACTCGCTGGCCCTCTCCGGCGGGGTGATGCCTTCTAGCGTCAACTGCAGGCACATGGGTGCCTGTTTGGCGTGTTTCGAGTGCATGCACAACAAGCCGGACAGCGGCATAATCTCGCTGCCCCCGATGTCAATGTAGCGCTATAATGTAGATCGGATTTAGCTAAAAGACGAAAAAAAAATATTAATAGTTTTCTTCTACAAATTGGAGAATTGTTTTTTAAACTAAAAAATGTTTTGAGATTTTTTAATGAGGATCATTTTTGATCATAAAAATATTCGAATTGTAAGATGATAGTGATAGTTAAAATTCAAAACAAATAAAATTAATGAGCTAATTATCAAATAACATTCTGGAATGTCAGAACATTTCTGACTTTTTAAAATAACCAAAAATCTATAAGCCCCAAACCCCGAAATAATTATCTTCAATGGGTTAAAAGTTAATATTTTATATATCATAAATGATAAAATTTTGAATTATTAATATTTTAATAAAAAAAAATAAATAACTTACAATGCGACAAAATTCATTCTCCAACTCCGCCGCTTTCATTTGTCGGATGCTTAATTATTTGGAATTAGTTTATACAAAAAAACTTCTAAAATTTCGTAAAATCGGGAAATAAATTTTTGGAACCGCACTTTTTTCCAAATGGTGTTTTTTTCTTTCTCATTTTATTGCCTTTTTGGATACTTGTACAGGGTGACCAAAAAGTCCTCGCACACTTTTATTACGTCCATAACTTTTTTTATAGAATATGGATTGTCTAACACTTTTTTTTATTTTGTAGCTTATTTAATTCTCTATAAAGTCTAGCCATTGAATATCGGGAAAAAGTTATCAAAGTAGAAAACAAAAGCCTCCAAAAATCCAACCATTTTTGGCGTCATGAGAGGGTAGAAAAAATCGGACTATAAAAAATTCTGAATTAATTTGAGCATGAATTTTTGAAAAAGATCTTTTTATTATTTAATAGAGCAATATGTTCTCTACAATATAGATTTAAAAATTTCGATTTTGATTGATTAATAAAAAAAGTTATGAAAATGATACTCACCCTATAGCTGCGTGCTTTCATCAAAAATTTTAATCGGTCCTCTAACTTTTTATTTTGAAGATAATTTGAAAGCAATTTTCACAGATTTCATAGCCGATTCATTGCTCTATCTATGATAAAAAAAAAGAATATTTCTCTAGCTTTAGAAATAGCCAAGTTATAAGCTTTACAAATGAATGACCACCCGTTTTTTGCCCCTAAAATTTGACATTTTCCAAAAATATCCCTTCATTAATGTCTGTATTTTTCCTGATTATACTTTTGAAAGAATTATTCTCTCTGGGCTATTTTGAAGGCTAGGCCCTGGGCTACTTCTCATAAAAATTTGGAATCGCACAACTTGGCCTTTCCTAAAGATTGGGCCAAAATTTCTGAAAAAAGCTGCGTGCCGTCAACGAAATTTTTTCCTTAAAACTTTAACTCTATTTCCTTTTCCAAGGGCGGGAAGTTTTAAACATAATATAAGTTTTTATACACAATTTTGTTGCGCATCTTTTGATACTATTAGATTGTCATTTGATTAATTAATAAAAAAGTTATTTAAAATTCAATGAGTGCAACGACTTTTTGGTCACCCTGTATAGTTTACGTCTCCGATTTTTTGGAAAAAAATTTTCAAAAAAATCATCTAAAAAATGACTTCCCAGGGGTAATTTTTGACGCTGAATCCGATTCTGAAGTCCATTTTGGCGCACTGATGTCACTTTTTGACGCTAATGTCAAAAAATTACCATAGGAAAGTCATTTTGAAGAATTTACGAAAAAATATTTTTGAAGTCAGCGTCTAAAAGTGACGTCAGATGACGTAGTACGCCAAAATGGACTTCAGAAGCGGATTCAGCGTCAAAAATTACACCCTAGCAAGGTCATTTTTAGAAGAATTTACGAAAAAAGAATTTTTGCTAAAATTTTTTCCAAAAAATCGGAGACGTAAACTGTATAAGTAAAGATCAGAATAAGAAGGGTTTCATTGAATTGTTGAATTCATGGGCGAGATGCCATCTTAAAACCTGATTTGATCCGTACCTGAGCACTTGGACGCGTCGGAAGGTACCGGTGCCCACGCCGAAGCCAAACTGCTCGCCGTTGTTGCTCTCGTGAATGGCGTACACCGGATGCATGTTTTGCTGCAGCAGACGTGCTATGACCTCTGGCCTGAACTGCTTGCGGTTGACGGGCACCCCGTAGAAGCTGTAAACAAATGGATGAAAAAAAATGAAAATTATCATTTTTTATAGAAACGATCGGCCATTTTCTAGGAGATCACCTGTCCAGCTGAGTTGCCCATTCCATCTGTTGCTCATAAAGTGCCCGCATCGGGTTCTTGGCCGTTGTTTCGGCTGATGAAGTAGCACCATTTTGTGTTGCTGATTGATATTCCTCCAGTGGGAAGGCGTAGAATTCGTGGGGTGATTTCTGCGAAAAATAATAAATATTTTCGGATTTCTCATAACTTTACTTATCAGTGAACAAAATTCCTGATGAAGAAGACAGAATTTTTTTGCAGGATTTTTGAGAAATCTTTGAATCCAAAGACAAAAAAAATGCCTGATTTTGTTCAGACTAGAGGCCAAAAAAATTTTTTCTGTGTCCTAATTCAGAAAATAATTTGAAACATAGGATTTTTTAAAGATTTTTGTACTGCGAAATAATTTTTGCTTCATTTTCGACATTCTTAAGGGTATAATTTGGGCGTTGATATCCTCGGTGTTCCTTAATGACCTATTGTATAGTTCAAACCCCAAAACTTGCCATGGAGTTCCAGTCCAGACACAACCGGACCCACTCCTGGCCCATCTCGGATGCGCAATACGTACGCAACCAGTTGTGCGTCAACGGCTGTACGCACACCTCACCCTCCGGAACCGCGTCCCATTCCGGATCCGGGTCATCGGCTTTTTTGTGGTGATCCGCCATTCCCGATGCGTCCGTCGCGAAAAACCAGGGAAAGTTCATGCGCCATTTGGGCAAACTCTCGATGGACAGATCATCGTACGCTGTTTCATCGTACTGTGGGCGAAAAAATAAAATTATTTATTATTAATTAAAGGAAAATTATTTTTAAGCTTATTAAATAAATTAAAATATTCTTTAATAGATCAAAAGGTGAAGGCATAAGATAAAATTTTAGATATTAATTAAAAAATCTTTCAAAAAAATTCTTATAGTTAAAAAGGATACAACTAAAACTAAGCCCGTTGGTTAGAAAGTTTTTACGTGAAAAATTCATATCATCGAAAGCTATGTTCGAACTTAAGAAAATATTCAAAAATTTTAACTACCCTGAAATATCGAAATGTTGGAAAAAAATAAAAAAAATCTGATGTTGTTAAAATTTTTTTAAAAAATCAAACCCATTTTAAACTCACCAAATCCTGTTTGGTCTGCACCCACATTGGCACTTGTGCCGATTCGTACACCGTTCGCCTCATTTTTAGGTGGCCGGACAGTCTCAACAAATGTGCAATTGATTCGGTCTTGTTAGTACGATCATCATTAGCTGTTGTGCCAGACGAGCTGGTCAAGCCGTACACTTCGGCCTTAAAAATAAATAAAAATAATCCTAATCTGGCTAAAACTCCACCCGAATATGTTCTCGGTAGTTGTTGATAGCCGGGTTGCGCTGGTGACCCCGGGCGGGCACCAACTTGAACACCGTGTACTGCTTGAGGATGTCGCACAATGCGTCGCGTTGGTGCAATCCCTGCTGATGCATCGAGTCCTCAGGCACGCAATCCCGCCCGTATACGCATCCATCATTCTTGAACAGCGTCACCGGGAACGCTTGCCATGGGTAAAAGTACAGCTTGCGCTCCATTACTGCCAGACAGTCCTAAATCGAGAGTCAACATGGTATCAGCGCATTTTTTCCAAAAATAAAAAGTATGGGCCCCAAGTCCAAAAATTAAAACATTTTCAGGGGGTCGGGGGAGGAAAGAGAAGAAAAAAATAAAAGAAAAAATCGAAAAAATTGACCAAATTCTTTAAGAAAAATGACCAAATTTTCCAAATTTTCTCAGGCGGCTCTTATCAGGGCCACCGGCACCCCCGATACAATGGGTCTAGGAAAAAATTAACATATAATTTTGCGGATTTTTGGGAAATAATGCCTAACCCCCACCCACCTTGTGCATCCATGCACCATGGCCCTCGTCGATGAAGTGTACGTAAACCAAAGCGTCTCGAGCCTTGTCCGGATCCGTGTCCACCACTCGACCCCGTGCATATACAGTTTCGCTAATCGGCGCCATCACGTAGTCGTAGACTAAAATTTGATCAAAAAATGGCAGCTTACCCATATAATGAACCAAAAATGGTGATCGGACCTGCCAAGTTGTCACATTCACTTACCCTGCAATCTTGTCGTGTCCAACTTCTCCAGCTTTGCCCTTTAAAAAAGTTGAATTTTTTGCAAAAATTTTGTATAAAATTCAAAAATTATTTAGGCAGGATTATCGCCTGGACAAATGGAATTTTCCCAAAAATACACCATTTAGCTCAATTGTTCCAATTATCCTGATCATCACTAGTAGGGTTGTGCAGGACCGGTTTAAAACCGGTACCCTCGGTTTTCGGTTTTACCGGTTTTGGGTACCCCGGTTTTCGGTTTCGGTTTTCGTCGGACACCCGGTTTTCGGTTTCGGTTTTTTCGGTTTTTAGCTATTTTGAAATTTTTTTAAAAAAATTTGGAAAATTTTGAAAAATTTTGACCCATTTCTGGTTTTTTTGCATGTAATAGATAATTTTAAACAAAAAAATTTTACTATAAAAAATCCCTAAATTGTAGCATTTGCTCATTTCGGCAAAAAAATGGGCAAGGTATTCCAGCAATTGAGTCTAATACGAAGCCTCAAAATTGNGTGCCGCCTGAGAAAATTTTTTGAACATTTGGGCCCCTTTCTTTTAGAAAATCATCAATTTTTTCTTAAAGTTTAAAAACTTCACACTGTACACTGTATTAAATGTTGCCGGCCTTACCGACAGGGGCCGCCGAGAAATTTTTTTTTGAAAAATTTCTTAATTTTCTCACAGAAAATGGTCACTTTTTTGGAGGAATCATATTAATTTTCGATTAAATTTTTCTCTATTTTATTCAGTCTTGGATGGTCCGGCAGTCCCGATAGGGACCGCCGGAGAAAATTTTGAAAAATTATACCCTTTTTCTTAAGAAAATTGACCATTTTTAAGGCTAAAATTTTAATTCTTAGGAAAAAAGAAAATCCTAGTATTTCCTGGTCGGTAGGGGACGTTAGAGTGTTGAAGCTATAAAATTGCTCATAACTCAGCATAAACGTAACGTAGAGAAACGGGTTTGGTGTCAAAAGATAGCCCTGAATGTCTGCTACAAAATTGCAGAAACAAGTTTCCGGATTGGCCAAGTGATAAAAAAGTTATGGCCAGACCTTTGGCCCAAATCACGATTTTTTAGTTTAATCTGGCCATAACTTTTTTATCACTTGGCCAATCCGCATGGTCTCTTTTGCGTTTTTATAGCAGACATTCAGGGCTATCTATTGACACCAAACCCGTTTCTCTAGGTTACGTTTAAGCTGACTTGTGAGTTATGAGTAGGGTAGCACACGGGGGGGACATCCCCCCCCCNGGGGGGGGATCCCCGACTTTTTTGGGCTCCATCCCCGTCCCCGTCCCCGATGATCCCATCCCCGACATCCCCGATCCCCGACCTTCATCCCCGCGGGGATTCGGGGATGAAAATGCACCCCTAATGATGCCATTTTGGATCCAAGAGATAAGAGAATTTGGTGGATGACTAGTCCAAATGAACCTTGGCTCGGTGGTACAATGCTAGTTTATTGGCGGCGAAGTCGCGGGTTCGATTCCCGTCGCCTCATATTTTATTTAATTATTTCTTTGTCCTTTTTTTGTTCATTTTTTTGTTTCTCAACGCAAAAATTATTACGAAAATTTTTTAGAAGATGATAATTCTTGAATTTTCAAACAGAATTTACAGAAAGTGACATAAAAATTAAGCAATTTTTTTAAAAAGAAAAGGGTCTTAATTTTCAAAATTTTCTCCGGCGGCCCCTATCGGGACCGCCGCCACCTCCCACAATAATTTGTTCAAAAATTTCATTAAAAATGACAAATTTTCTTAAGGAAAATGACCTAAATTTTCGAAAAATTTTCTCCGGCGGCCCCTATCGGGACCGCCGGCACCTCATGCAGTGAAATTTCTTCATCCAAAAAATGCTCATTTTTTAATAAAGCTTTGAAAATTTTTTGATATATAACATTCATAAAAATTTTTGAAAAAAAATTTTTCGGAAAAAAGACTTAGAAATTTTTTCACCCATCCCCGTCCCCGAAAACCCCGATCCCCGTCCCCGGCCGATTTTTCATCCCCGTCCCCGTCCCCGACTCGCCCATCCCCGGCAATCCCCGTCCCCGATTTTTTCAAAATCCCCGTCCCCGTGCTACCCTAGTTATGAGCAATTTTATAGCTTCAACACTCTAACGGCCACACTCTAACGTCCCTTTTCGTTCCTGGTATCGAGACAAATCCTGGCAAATCCTTTTTGGAAGTTCTGGTTAAAAATCAAAGAATTTATCATCATTTCTAAAGAAAAAATTTATGTTTTTCTGATAACATTAATTATTTGTAATGTATTTTTATTCTAAAAAATTTTTTAATATAAAAATAAATGAAAGAATACGTACCTGAAGTAAGGATTTTGAATAAAGAGCGGTGGGAGAATCGAACCTGCAGTCTCACCGCCAATGAACCAAGCTCGTTTCCATTGAGCCAAGGAACTTATGTATCTCTCTCCCACCAAAATCCCTTTAATGTTGGATCCAAAATGGCATTTTTGGGGGTGCATTTTCAAAAATATTTACAAAAATCCATTTCTTAGGGGTGTATGTCAAAACGGAAAACCGACCGGTTTGGACCCCCGGTTTTCGGTTTTACCGGTTTTCGGTACCCCGGTTTTCGGTTTCGGTTCGGTTAACCGACCGTGCACAACCCTAATCACTAGAGACTGGATTTTAGTTTTAAAGATTTTTTTGAAATCATTTTTAGGCTTTACATACTATTACATTACATATAGTAATTATTTTTATGTTTAGAAAAAACAAAAGTCTGCTCTCTAATCTTCATTTTTATAAAAAAAATAGTTAGAATAAAAATGATATATGAATATGCAAGTTTCGATCATCCCTATTACTGAATGAATTGCACAAATTGAAAAATTTAAAAAAATTGCTTTAGAGAATATAAGTTTTTCCTTTAAAAATCGTCTTACTTTTAAATTCTCATTTTTTCTCTAAAACTTAATAGATTCGATCCGCAAATATCGGAGCGACTTTTGATTTTATAATTCATTTTGCACTTAAAATTTGTCGCTTTTCTTAAACTGTTATTCATAGACAAATTGAGCGATATCGACAAACGCCAAATCGACGAATGATAGTTACAAACGACAGACGCCAAATATTTAGCGTTTGGAGACAAATTTACTGATTGCCAAGCGCCAAATTCAAATTTGGCGTTTGTCGTTGTCTCTGTCATTTGTCGATCGAAATTGTTATTGGCCCCTGGATTCTGGAATGACTTGTGTTCTCGCGAATGGAAGATAATAAAAGCAGCATAGTAAAAGCCCCTTCGTGACCAAGCAGTACAACCCCAACTCACGGACTGTCCAGCTGCAGCTGTGTGCTGACATGGTTCTCCAGCTTGAACCACACACAGTTTGGCGACACAACATGGGCCAGCACACACAACGCCGGACTGTTCAGCACAATGCGATGGATCTGGATCAACACAGTTAGTCAAAGGTCAAGGTCAAAGACATGAAAACTTATTGTTAGAAAACTAGGTCTCCTTTAAAGAAAAATCAAAAAATTTTCTCTGGAAACAAAGGGTTTTTAATTAATCAAAATCATGAGATTGATTTACAAGAAGGTTCGGAAAATTTATTCGCTTGATAGAATTTTTTGAAAATTAAGCTAAAAATTTTTAGTCTAAAAGGATAATCAATCAAAAAACTGAATTAAAAAAATATTTGTTAAAAATATGTTCCAAGGAAAATTTCGAAAATCTAAATTCTACAAAAAAAAAACTATTCACCTTGTCCTTTTCTTGGACCAATTCTTGCTGTCGGCCTCCAGTACCTTTCAACATGGGCGAAACAGGCCGAGCGCAAAGCGCCATGGGGTCCTAAAATCCAATTACTAAACAGGATCATAAAAATGACTAAAATATAAAAAAGAATTTTTCGTGACTTTTGAATGAATCATGTTCAATTCATATGTCTATGAATCATCAATTGACAGGAATAAATTTGTAAAATCGGGGAAAAAAACAAAAAATGTAAAAAATCGATAAACAATTAAATTGATCAATCAAGGGACTTTTATCTACTAACAATTGACCGATAACAGATTGATCAATTAAAAAAACAATCAATAATCAATCAATCATCGTCGATTTGTTGATTCCGCTGTAGTTTCATCTGCTCCCCGTAAGCTAAACTCTTTCGGCGCTTTCTCTCCAACTCTTCCGCTCTGGCTAAGCCCTCCTCCCTCTCGATGAGCATCTGGTCCAGCTGCTCAACCACCCGAACCAAACGCTCTGCCAGGGCCATGTACTCCTCGTAGTCGGGTTTGCTGAGCAGCTGAATATTGGAAAATGAATAATCGATAAAGGATGCTTAAGCATTCCGATCGATAATCGGCGTCGATTGATCAGCAGATTGATTAAAGAATTAAAGATTTAGGATCAATGAACAGAAAGTAAATCGATCTAATCGATTAGTCTTTAATCAAAGTGAATCAATTGGTGCCATGTCATACTTGCGCGCCATTCATTAACGCAACCATAGAAATGATTTTGATGTCAAAAAATAGAACAAAATATAAGCTGCCAAATGAGCCTAACTAATTGTAAGCTCATTCGAATTAGTGCACTCTGAAAAAAATATGACCAAACAAGTGGTTTTGGCCAAATTCATAATTTTTGGCCATAACCTCTTTTCAAAATGGACAAATCTGAATGAGCTTTGGAACAGTTATATGTAGCTAATTTTTTGCTTTTTATGATATCATAGTAGTTTTCTAGGTTACGGTCGAGCCGAGTTATAACGAGACGAATGACTAGCAAATGACCGGACAACTTAATGAAAATATCAAATTATTGATTAATCGATATAAACAAATTGGTTGATCGATATTTGAATTGATCAACAATATCGATCGATTAGGCTAAATTAATAATTGTAAATAATGATCAATGAGCTTACCCTGGGCTTGACATCTCTAAAATCCCGTAGCAAATAATAGGCAGCCTTGTCGTCAGAAATGTATGAGGACGAAATGGTGTCTTCTGTCATCCTTTTCAATAATGGCCAACAAAATTCGGCAGGCTTTCTCTGTAAAAAATTTAACAAATGATAAATTTTGTCTACCTAGATTGATGTTGTCAATTCATAATAAAATTAAAAAAATCAAAACTATAATTTTTATTTAAATGAAAAACCACCTTTTTGGTATGAAAAAAGGTGACAAAAATCGATGCAAAAATAGTTAATTTCCAATTGTTTTTATAAGCAAGAAGGAAAATATCAAAATTTGAAAAGTTTTATTAAAATAAAAGATCAATTGTCAATTTAAAGGAAATTTGGATTTTCCCATTTTAAAAAGTTTAAAGAAAAAGAGTACCAATGACATGGTTCTCATGATGGGATAGAGGAGTGCCCGAGGGAGTCCAACATAATGCGGAACATGAGCCTTGTAGACCACGTGAAAGGCATCCAGTGAAAGTACACCCAATTTGAAGGCGAGGAAATTCAGGAAAAAGCTTAAAAAAGGAAATTATTTCAATCCCCCATGTCTCATTTTCCAACATCCGTTGGAAGGGCGTCGACAGGAAATTTTTTTGTTTGGAGAACCTGAGGAGGGTGGGGGTTGCCAATGATTAAAAAATACGAACTCCGATGAGGAGCCGAAGGGCCACTTGAGAAAATTTTGCGCTTTTATAAATATTTTTCATAAAAAATATGTTTTTTATTAAGCAATAGCCTTACATGGTGCTGGCGGTCTCGATAGGGGTCACCGGAGAAATTTTTGGAATTTTCGGCATTTTTCTTAGTTGAGACCTGTTTTTCTGGGAGGGGTTCGGGGGGGGGGCGCTGTTAGCCCGTTCAGCACACCCCCTGATCCTGGCGGCGCCCTTGATCCTTACTATCTTGTGCCCTAACCCACTTTTCCTGGTCCAGCTGGCGCTCAAAGTGCACCGTGTTTCGCTCCGACTTGTACAGCTCCGCCAGCCGGTCTACCAGTCGTTCGTTGGCCAGGAACTCAGCTGCCCATCGCATGCCGTGCAAGAAGAATAAGGAGTCGGTCTCTTCGACACGCTCCAACTTTGTTTGTTGCTCAAGACGGCCTAATGCCTCATCTAACAGATTTTCCATCATTTTCTTAAAATGAATTTTTGTTATTTGAATTCAAAATATTTTGAACGAAAAATATCTCGTATAACGAAATAAATCAAAATGTCCACTATGTAAATTGGTCGAAATTTCTTTAAAAAAAATTTCGTTATTTTTCTATTGAAAATTAATGTTGGGAAAAAATCATGAATATAGTAAAATGGATTTTCAAAATTTTTGGAGGGAGTTTGGCGTTTCGCAGAAGAACAAAGTAATATAAAAGTTAAAAATATACCATAAATTTCCCATTTTTTATAAAGAAAGTAAATATAATGAAAAATAGTTCAGTCCACCTCATCTGTGACCAGGTGCATTGTCATGTAGTAAGTGGTCAAGCTTGGTTCCAGCCCGAGCCGCATCATTTCCCCGATGACTGCTTTTGCCTGTTCCCATCGTTGCATTCGTTCCGCATTTTCCGATTGCAAAATGGCTTCATCGCTTTGTGTTGGCTGCGATTTTGCCTTTTCGCTGTCATTTTGCTGATCAGCTTGTACAATTGATCCAGCTTCTTGTTCTAGCTCTTTTAGGTCTTTTTGCTCTTCCGGATTCAGTTCCAATTCCGATTTCTAAAAATTAGATTAAAAAAGCATAATAAAAATCAAGAAGGTAAAGAGAAAAAATAGTCGAAAAAAAATAGCTACTACGTTACAGGGCCGTAACGAGCTCGACCCTTTCGGGGGGGGGGGTTAAACCTTCCCCTAGCCTCCCCCCGTTACGTCCCTGCTACGTTAATGAAGGCGTAACGAGGGATGGGGGAAAACAGGGCCTGGGCACACACATCATCCTGAAATGCCAGAATTGATTTTTACGTTTTCAAAGAAAATTAGAAAGTGCAGAAATTTTCAGAAAAAAATTAGCCAGCACCGCAATAAAGGTTAAGCCCTATCTTTGATATTTAAAGCGCTGTGAAAGCTGTTGTACTAACCATAGTCAATGCGTACAATGCCGCGTTGAATGTGCGAACAGACGGGCGAACAGCCAGGCTGCCCATCTCGCGCAGCCATTCAGACACGTCGAACTGTTCCGTTCCGTTGGTCCGCAGTGGTATCTGGGCCATCAACATCGAGTTGAACACCTCTTCATGTGGCAACATGTTGTTTCGGTCGGTCATTTCCTGGAAAAGGATGTAGAGTAAAAAATGATTCAATTTCTCGTGTTTTAGAAATTACTAAAAAAGATGTGGATTTCTTAAAGCAATTCCACTTTTATTTATTTTTTTGAAGATATTAAATTTTTACCAAAATGGACGAACTACTAGTATATGGTTTTAGAAAAGAATGAAAATCGATGTCGCTTTTAAATTTTTACTTTTGGACCAATTCAAGTGTAAAATTTAAAAAATAATGAATTTTTCAATTCCATTTTGAGACGTCATATTTTAGCTATCCTTAATAATAATTTTTTTGTAAACATATAAAAACGATAAATCAGTCTGAAATGCATCCGCACTTTGTATAGCTCGAGAGCTCTCTTCGACGAATATTCGGTGCGGAATTTGCAAAGACCGCATATCAGTGTTGAGTAAAGCTCGTCCGTCTTGGGTAACTCATCGAAAAGATCTTCAGCGAGTCCATTCTGTAATTTAGAATAGAATATTATTGAGTTTTACGAATTTAAAGGAGAAGTTTTATTCTGTTAATAAAACTTTTAATTCTCCTCCTTTAAAGAGGGCAGTTTTTTTTTGAACTTGTAAAAAAACTGCAAGAATTTTGTTCAATATTCATCGAATTTAAACATCAAAAAATAAACAAAAATATTGAAAATTGAGACCATTCTTCATAGAAAATTACTTTATGTTCCTCATCTTCAATGATCGATTTTTTTTGATTTTTTTAATTTTTTTAACCCCACTCCAAAAAATTGTTCGAACGTTTGAGGGTTTTTTTTAAATAAAACTGACCGTTTTCCAATTGAGCTCTCTTGATTGGGAATCCTCATGCATGTAATAATTGCGCAAGATGTGCCATTCCTCGAATTCAGCCAAAGGAACATCTTCCGCATTGTAATAGCAGAGCAGACGGAATAAATCCAACTGAAAAAAAAATAAATTTAAAATTTATGAATTAATAAAATTGAGCAATTGATGAATAGTAAAAAATATGGCCTTTTTTAAATTTATTACTTTTTACGAATTAATTTTAATTCCCTAACTTTTTGTTTTCAAAGAAATTGACATTAATCCTTTTATAAAAGTTCCTGTCTCCTCCTACTCATCTATTCAAACTCTCCTATTTACAATTAGATTTTTTCAATGAACCAAATCAAGTTTTTTCCAGTGCACTGGTTTTCAAAGCCGCGATTTCACAGCCGCCTCTTTTCACAGCCGGTGGATTTCACAGCCGCGAAAAAATATTTAAAAAAATAATAAATTTTTTGAAGAATTTTAGCGATTTTTCCATGTCTTTATCAATTTTATAAAAGTATTTCAAATGTTTTTTTTATTTCATAATATTTTTGCCCTTGGCTCTTTGGTACGTTGTAAAACCTAAAATCTGAACCAAAAAAAAAAGAATTGCACATGATTTGTATGTCAAGCATAATATAGCAAGATATGAACTCGGAGAGGGAAAATTTATTCTAAATATGGCATATATTCGAATTTTTATGTAACGTTCTGATCATATTCTTATTCTGATTTTTGTGAAATATTCTACTTTTTATATTCTTTTCTTTTTTTCCTTATTTTTTTTTAAATTTTATTCAGTTTTTTTCGAGGTCCGGATGAGCGCAAAATTAACATTCCGGTGGTGGGCAGTGCCTCTGGAGAAAATTTTTTAAACCTAAATTTTGTGAAAAATAAATCGGCTGTGAAATCAGCCAGCTGTGAAATTGCGGCTGTGAAAAGGTTGCTTAGATTTTGGAACCAAAAATTCCTGGATTAATATCCAAGTTTGTAAAAAAGTCAGATCAATTAAATAGCTGATCTAAACTCATTCTGAATTTGGTTAGGATCGCATTATATAATGGCGACCAATCTATTTTTCAAAAAATCTTACTTTTGTTGAGTCGGAGATGATGATAGCCTCTTCATCTTCTCCATTTTTGTCTTTTGGCTTTGCTTTTATGCGTTCGTACATTTTGACTGCACTCGTCACTTGTCTATCCGCCACCATTTTTTGCAGATTTTCTTCATTTGCTTCGACCAGCTCCGGGTCCAATGGCTTCTGCGGTCTGAACGCCTTCAGGTAGGGCTTGTCTCGGTCGAACGAGAACAGAGAGGGCCATTCTTCGACTAGCTTGCGGGCTGTTCTACGGCCCAATTCCTGAAGTTTTCTGATCAAAACAATTGCTTTTCACATCCAAATTTTTGAGAAAGAGCAGGGAAGGAGAAATTAAAAGCAAAAAATTAAAATTTATGGCTGCAATATATTGTAAAAAAGTTCTAAATGTATAAAATTAAAAAAAAATAGTGAAAAATAAGCCCCTAAAGGGGAGATTTCAATATTTTTGGCCTTCTATCCCTGGCCTTCTATGTTCCTTTTTTAATTTTCCCGATGTCCCTGGTGTGTACCCTGACTTTTTTACTAAAAGATAAGCTATATGACCCAAGCGAGAATGAAAATTAAGGTTTTATAAAACTGGACCTAAACAATTTAGGATTTTTACCTTTGACATGGCATACATCCGTCGTTGTGTCGTGCTGGTCGGCATTGTCACCGGGTCGTCAATGTAATTAAAGGGCGCCGCCGTTTCATCCTCCTTTACTGTGCTTGCCAATGCTTCGAGGAGTGCGGTCGGAGAACGCTTAATTGGGGCAAAAAAATCCTAAAACCAAATACGAAAAATCCTAAAAAAATTTTAAAAAAATTTAGAAATCCAAATCCTAAATCTATGAGGAATTGGCAATGGTAAAGAATCTGTCTCCCAAAAATTTTTTTTAAATCCATCTAAAAATGGCTCTCTGGGGGTAATTTTTGACGCAGAATCCAAATCTGACGCCACTTTTTTACGCTGACGTCAAAAAATTTTTGAAAAATTTATTTCTTCCTAAAATCATTTTTTTCTAGCAAAATGAATAAAATGAAAATTAGGCGCCGATTGAATTGCTTCGAACCCTCGATTTTATGAAGCGAATTCCTTGTTATTAACTGCTATAGGAAAAGTAGTATGAATAGAGAAAAAGAAATCAGACAACAATGTTTTAACGCATCATGCTTTCGTGTCATAAAATCGAGGAGCTAAACTAAATGTTGGATTTCTCTGGCTTTACTACGCTGTTTATATTTTGGATTTCACTGATCAAATTCGTGAAACAAATGGCGCAATTGCATTTCTGCGCGAGCGCGAAATTCTTCGCTCCGATCCACCGAAATGTCCAGACGATGATTGTGATCGCGAAATGACCCAGGTTCAGCGCAATAACACAAAGGATGGAATCGTGTGGCGATGTCCAGCAGTCCACAGACGACAGATTTCAATTCGCAAGGATTCTTTTTTTCGAAAATCAGAACCTAGAACCAAAGCATTTCCTTATGCTTGCTTATCTCTGGGCACATGGATCGCCATCCCATCTCCAAGAAGCCCTTAGCGGACTTAGTAAACCAACTGTTGTTCAATGGAACCAATATTTCAGGCAAGGAATTAGTTAACACTATATCATTTTTACAGTGTAAAATGAATATAATGATAAATCTGAGTTTTATTGTGTGATATGATGAAATGGAGGACATTTTCCATGATTTTAGGGAGAAATAAATTTTTCAAAAAAATTTTGACGTCAGCGTAAAAGGCGTCAGATGACGCAGTACGTCAAAATGGACGTCAGATTTGGATTCTGCGTCAAAAATTACCCCCAGAGAGCCATTTTTAGATGGATTTAAAAAAAATTGGGAGACAGATTCTTTACCATTGCCGAGGAATTTACAAAAATATTAAGAAATTGGATCAATTTAAGCTCAACATAATTCAGGCCATAGCAAGGAAATGAAACCCGTCCGGAATGCCAAGATTAAAAAATCAAAAGGGTCCCCTGTGAAAATTTTTGTAAGCAAAATTTTTTAATTTGAAAAAAATATACAGTATATGTATCATTTTCTAAAAAATCATGCTGTTTTTTCAAACATTTTCTCCAGGGAAGACCCCCTCTGAAATTTTTTTCTAATTACAGGACCAAAAAAATGCTTTGAATTTTTTAAGAAAAAATGAGTAATTTTAATCCTAAACAAATTTGTGTAAAACCTCAATTGGTTCCGGAATTTTGAAAGGCAATTTCCGGCTGCTGGCTGCCGCGGCTGACGATGCGTAACCCCGCCGGTGACAACGGCATCGGACCAGCAATGAGCGCAAATTGGTGTTCAAAAGGCTGGTGCTGGCGGAATACATCAATTCAGCTTTATAAAAAATAAAATTCAATAAATTTAAATTGTTGACTTTTGCTGCTGGTTCGTTTTTAATTTTATGATTTTTTAGAAAAAAATTTTGGTGCTTTTCATAATGAACTTCCTAGGGTAAATTAATTGATAAAAAGCAATGTTTATTCGTTGAATGATATTAAAAATATCTGCAGGGACAGAACTTAAAATTCGAAAAAACGCAGTGGCCGAGTGGGTGACGGTGGCAGGATGCGGAGGTTCGATTCCCCCGAAGAAATAATTTTGCGGCTGATTTCGGTAGGGGACGTTAGAGTGTGGCCGTCTGGCCGTTAGAGTGTTGAAGCTACAAAAAGCATTATAACTCAGCTCAAACGTAACATAAAGAAACGAGTTTGGTGTCAATAGATAGCACTATAAATCTCTGCTATGCTACAAATGTGCAAAAGAGATCATCCGGATTGGCCAAGTAGAAAAAAAAGTTATGGCCAGATCTTTGGCCAAAACCACGATTGCGCGTCTTAACTTGGCCATAACTTTTTTTTCTACTTGGCTAATCCGGATGATCTCGACGAAATCAGGCCCGGAGACACCTAAGCCGTCCGGGTTGGGGTCATTTAGGCGCGGGCCATTTAGGCGCCGATTGTTGTAACTCGGTTCAAACGTAACTTAGAAAAACCAGTTTGGTGTCAAAAAATTGAGCAAAAAATTAGCTAAAATTAGAATATAAGCTCATCCGATTTGGCCCACTGTAGAAAAAGTTATGGCCAAAATACTCATTTTTTCCAAAATTGGCCGATATGAGTGTCTGTTTTGGCCATACACTAGTAATGTTTTTTCTACCCAAAAGTTAACGGTCGTGCTACAGTACCAATGAGCACTCATTTTCTTTTTCATGAGCACTCTTTTCGTTTTCTTCAACACTTTTTCATGAGCATTCTCTCATTTCAACGAACACTTTTTTTCGCTTCAAATGTTTTTGTAATTTCCCTCTGCAGGGTGGAAAAAACATTACTACTGTAACTTTTTTTGCAATGGGCCAATTCGAATGGGCTTAGACTTATTTTGTAGCAGACATTCAGGGCTATCTTTTGACACCAAACCCGTTTCACTAGGTTACGTTTGAGCCGAGTTATAACAATCGGCGCCTAAATGGCCCGTTTCGAAGCCGGCCCG